>PVLC010018825.1:0-23359 GCA_004027655.1 Graphiurus murinus
GAGGCACTCCAAAACTTAGGGAGACTCGGTTTCAAAAAAAAGAATAAAAAATAGGGCTGGGGGTGTAGCTCGGAGGTAGAATGCCCCTGAGTTCAATTCCCAGTACTGCAAAAAAAAAAAAAAAAAAAAAAGAATGTTAGGTCTTTGGCTTTGGCTTTTAGCCTGAGATAAATTGTAAATTGCTAATTTTCTTGTCCTTACTCTCTCTGTCACTGCTAGTGATGGAGACAGAAGTAAAATTAAAGACTTTTTTTGTTTTGTTTTGTTATTACCATTCTACTTCTAAGCTACACCTCCAGCCCAACTTTATATCTTATTTGGAATCAGGGTCTCTAGGTTGCTGAGAGCCTCAATAAGTTGCCATGGCTGGCTTTGAACCTGAGATCCTCCTGTCTCAGCCTCCCAAGTACTAGGATTACAAACATGTGCCACCATACCTGGTTAGTTCTTTTTATTTTGAAATAGAGTCTTGCCAAGTTGCTGAGGGTCTCAGCCTCCCAAGTACTGGGATTATAGGCATACACTACCACCTTTATAATTATGTTTCACTTAAATATTACAGTTTTACTTATTGCAAAAATAATTTATAATAGTTGGATGTGTGTGTGTGTCTGTGTGTGTCACTGGGAATGGAACCTAGGGGCCTTCTACCTCTGGGCTATGTCCCCAGCCCCTATTATATTTTTTGTTTGGAAATAGGGTCTCGCTAAGTTGCTGAGGCTGGCTGAAAACCTATAATTCTCCTGCCTCAGCCTCCCAAGTACTGAGATTACAGGCATGCGCCATTACTCCTGGTTGGATTTTTTTTTTTTTTTTTTTGCGGTACTGGGGATTGAACTCAGGGGCATTCTACCTCCGAGCTACACCCCCAGCCCTATTTTTTATTCTTTATTTTGAAACTGAGTCTCACTAAGTTGCAGAGTGCCTCACTAGGTAACTGAGGCTGGCCGGGAACCCAGATCCTCCCATCTCAGCCTCCTGAATGCTGGGATTACAAGCGTGCGCCACCATGCCCGGCTTTTTTTTTTTTTTTTTTTTTTTTTTTTTTTTTAACAGAAGGAAAAATCCTACAGCAAAATTCATTCCAATATCCTTCAAGTGTTTTCCTGGATGGTCACAAATGTTGTTATATATTTTCATAACCAGATATTCCACCACAAATGGGTTGGCTGTTTTGAAAAGATTTTTTGTTTTATCTCATTTCTCTCTTATGTGTATCCATCACTTCTCAGAAATGTATAGGGGCTTTTAATGTATTATTGAGTAGCAGTCATTTGAAGCAAAATATATTTATTGAAGACTGTCAGGATATCTTCCTAGCTCCTTTTCAGCCCTCAGCATGGTGCTAGATCGCACTTTACTGGTATTTGAGAAAGCAGTTGAGGGAGACCATTGTCCTGTGATCTGGGAAGACCAAGCCCAGGAGAGGTGATGGAGAAGCCATAGGTTCCAGCGGAGCCTCGGAGGCCGTCCTGGTCTGGGATACTTGGCTTATCAGGTTCCCTAACCTAAGAAATGTTGAAATTTTTCTTAAATGATCTCTGAGGTCCTTCTCTGTAAGGATATAAATATCCAAAACATTCTGCTGTAAGATAGAAGCTAAATAATTTAGTTTGAGAAAACAGCTAAGTTATTTTCATAAATAGCAATATTCATTCATTCATGGCATTGGAGATTGAAACCAGGGTTATCTACCTCCAAGTCATACCCCAGCCCTATTTTATTTTTATTTGGAAACAGGGTCTCATTAAGTTGATGAAGAGTCTCACTACTTGCTAATTACAAGTATGTGCCGCCACATCTGGATAGCAATATTCATTTAAATAGGGGGGCTCAAATCTTTCTTGTATTCAGAATTGAACATAGTATAGATTTGGGAGGTATTTGCTGTACAATTAAGGAAAAATATTTGTTTCTTTTAATTTTTCTTTGAAATACTGGGCAGAGTTTACTGCTAGAAGAAGGATGTGTAAGACTTGTATCATCAGATTAGGATTTTTTTTGGTGGTGAAGTCTGAAGTAGTTGGACTTGGTCTAGGTAACCATTTTCCCGAATCTCGAAAAACTCACCTGTCTTTCCTGTTGCTGACAATGCACACACTCCATTATATGGAAAACAGATTCCCTTTGGGGAAGAATTAACCTATTACATGAAGTATTGAAGAGTACCAAGAACTAAAATTAGCCTTCAGTGGTAGTTATTTCTTAATAGTATTTGTTCTTTTGGGTTTCTGAATTGCCAAGCATGGCTCACCAAGTGCTCCAAACTGTCTTAATAATTGTTTTTTATTCCTTTAGAATTTTTAAAACAACAATACTTTCTTTAAAAAAAAAAAAAAAAAGACTCTCAAAGATTGTCCTGTATTGGAAAAAGGGACCTACCCTGAAGTACTATTTTATTTTTTATTTTCAAACAGAGTCTCACTAAGTTGCTGAGGCCAGTGTTGAACCTGCGATCCTCCTGTCTGAGCTTCGGAGGTACTGGGATTACAGGTATATGCCACCACTCCTGGCTTCCCTAGAGAACTTTGAATCTATCAATGAATGTAAACCCCTGTGGTTTCATGTACCCTACAGCATGGAAATCTTTGGTTGCTTTAGCTCAGAATTTGACCAGCTCAATCAATCAATCAATCAATCAATCAATCAATTAATTAATTAATTAATTTTTGTGGTACCTAGGGATTGAGCCCCGGGGCATTCTACCTTTGAGCTATACCCCCTGCCTTATTTTATTTTCATTTTGAATGGTCTCTTTAGATTGATGAGAGTCTTCCTACTGGCTGAGGCTATCCTCAAACCTGCGATTCTCCTCTCTCAGCCTCCCAAGTACTAGGATTACAGGCATGTGCTACCATGCCTGGCTTGACCAGATCAATTTATAGCCACGGTACATTTTCTTCAGGTATCACCACCGGTTCCTTTTTTTCTTGGCTTCCCCCACAGGGCATACTTGTACTAAACAAATTATCTGTTGTATATCTGGAACTCAGTTTTAGCTAGGCATCCTGAATTTCATTGGCAAGATCTGGCGGCCCTATGTCCTTAAAGTGTTTCTCATGTCTTAGCCTCTAGCTTACCTGGCGTAAGGTTTCTTTGCTTTGGAGAAGTTCTGGGAGTGGCCCAGTGAGCAGGATATTACATGAGTGTGAATTAAGAGAGGGCAGGGCATAAATAAAGTATTGGCCAAGCAGCTGCTTGGTGGCCTCAGGACAGAGTGGGAGTTCAACTACCTGTTCGCTATATGCCAAGGTTGGGCAACACCCTGTTTTGGATACTATTCTTGGATACATCCCTATATTCTATGCATTTCATCATCTCATCTGCCCACACATTCAGTAGGGGCAGTTTTTCAATTAACGTCTTCTTTTGTTATCCTCACAGGCAAACATCTCTAGTACCTTTCCTTGGAACCTAGTAAAAGGACACAATAGTTTCACCTCTAACCAATAGTGCAGAGTCTGCTTTGCAGTTTTTAATGCTAATTATAGAAAAGTAAAAATTATTTTCATGTGCATGCTAAATATCACATTAGTGTTTTGGTCAGTCTTTTTTCTGTGCACCTTTATTTTTAAAGCATACTGAAGAATATGTGTATAATTATATACAAGCATTCCCTGTAAATTCTAGCTCACCTCAGATAAGTTTTGTATAATTATTGATTTCAACTGGATGAATTTTAGGAGAGGAAAAAACATAGGAAATAAGGTTAGGTACAAAGGATGCTTATCTGACATGGTCTGCTCCTGGATGCTGCAATATTGTGGGGCTACTGGGCTCTTTGACGCTCTTTTTGGTGACTGATTAAGTTAGTAGAATCTAGTAGTAAATGCAGAAGATTAACAAAGCAGAATTGATTTATTTACTATTGGCTCATACGGAAATTGTCATGTGCAGTTTCCCCAACGTAAGACCTATCCCTTGTACCTAGGTTTGACTCAGGAGGCCTTCCACCATGGTTTTATTTCCTGGGCCCTGCAGGAAAACTCCTCTGTCATGAGTGGCAATTACTTTGCAGTCATTACTGTGTGGTTGTAGCACATTCATTGCCACATATGAATGGTTTATGAATGTCACCCTGACCTGTGAGCTCAGCTGGGTGTCAGATATCTAGGAAGGGCGGGACTAGGGTGTTGAACGGGGGAGGTGTCTTAGTGATTCAGGAGGTGGCATTTGGTTTGAGTCAGGGCTTTTAGTGCTGTGCTTAGAACAGCCTGTTTCCTTAAGGGAAGACACTTGCCGGCATGTGGTCCTAATTTCTACTTCATTAAGACAAAAACAAAAACTGAGTCATGTAACTGCCATGGAAGGCAGAGATTAAAAAAAAAAAAAAAAAAAAAGACAGAGTTGTCTATTTCACTAACAAACAACCAACTTTTCCTTTTCCTGATTAGACACTTTCTATGAAGATGTAGAGTGATTATGGCTTTTTTTTTTTTAATTTTAGTAAAGAACAGAATGAACCAATTTCTTCCTCTTAGTACAGGCACTGATATTTAGAAGGATCAGCAAATTGGACCTCCCACACCCCCACGTGACCCACACTTCCAAGGTAATAACCCGGCCTGGAGGCTTGAGGAGCAGAGACAGGGCAGGTTTTCATCACTGGAACAAAATAACCCAGGAAAATAACTTAGAGGAGCAAAGGTTTATTTTGGTCCATGGTTTCAGAGGTTTTAGTAATTTGAGGCAGAACATCATGACGGAAGGGTGTGGTGGAGGAGAGCTGCTCAGCTCATGGCGGCCAGGAAGGAAAGAGAGAGAGAGAGAGAGAGAGAGAGAGAGAGAGAGAGAGCCCTTAATGCTCAGAAGCAGCTGAGGACAAGGATTAGAAATACCCTCCAAGAGCCCGCTCCCAGTGACCTACTTTCTAAGCAGTCTTCACCTTCTGATAGTTTCCACCACTTCTCAATAGTCATTCAATTATGACCCCATCAGTGGATTAATTCATGGGTGAGGTCAGAGCCCTCATGATCCAGTTGCTTCCCAAGAGCACCACCTCTGAACACTACTGCACTGGGGCCCAGGCCTTCAACACATCAGCCTTTGGGTACATTCCCCATCCAGACCAGTACAAGGGCTTTTGGCCATGAATGCAACCCATGGTGTAGAGCTCCATCTCTGCCTTGTGTAGTGGAGAGCGGACTAGTCAGGACTGTTCCAGCCGCAAGTGACAGATGTCTGGCTCACACTGGGTAGTGCATGTAGCAAGTGAGGTCAAGGTCGACTCCAGGTCCATGGCTTTACCTGCATTCTCTGGACTCCACGTCTGTTTCAGAGGCCTCTGTCTGCCCCTTAGCTGTATTTTTTTTTCCTCCCGTTGATAGAGATATGGCCTCAGGCAGCTCTGACCTTCTACATCCCAGGTACACAACCTCAGGAGGGATGAGAGGGCTTCCTGCTACTTCAGATTCAGTGTATGCCAGAATCTGCTTGCTTGTCTTCCCTTGAGCTCAGCAGAACAGGTACCATCCAGAAATCACAAAATTAAAAGGAAGGAAGAGCAGTTTCTCAATGGAAGTGATCATGGTGGTGGTGGTGCTGGTGGTAAAAGGGAGAGGGGAAGTTCTGCGGCCAAAAGAAGGGAAGAGATGCTGGGCAGACATAACCACATACTCAGTGATGCAAGCCACACGGAGACAAAGGCTCAACCTTAACCCTGGGCTGCATACATGGGAGTGCGTGTGGCATTGTCCAAACTACATAATGGTGATAAGTGTGATCAGATGAACTGTAGTCATTCAGAGAAGACTATGTGGTTATAGCAAGCAACATCATCATTATTGCTGCTGCTGCTACTACTACTACTACTATTACTATTATTTTTGTGCTAGGGGTAGAACCCAGGAGCATTCTACCTCTGAGATATACCCCCAGCCCTTTTTTTATTTTTTATTTGGAAACAGAGTCTCACTTAGTTGCAGAGGGCCACTAAGTTGCTGAGGTTGGTCTCAAACCTGCAATCCTCCTGTCTCAGCCTGCCACGTACTGGGATTATAGGCATGAACCACTATGCCTGTCTATAGCAAGCATTATATGCAACTTCCCATATACAATAAGAAGTAACTTTCCATTTTGCTTATCATGATTATACCTTTTTTTTTTTTTTTTTTTTTTTAAAGATAGGGTCTCGCCAGGTTGGCCTAAAACTTTTGATCCTCCTGTCACAGCAGCCTCCCAAATAGTTGGGATTACATGAATATGCCACTACCATACCTAGGTTCCCCCCCCCCCCACCGCACCTCATGCTGGTGAGCCAACCTAGGGTCTCTTGCATGATACTAGGCAAGCACTTTACTACTGAGGTATACTTCCAGCCCTATACCTCTTTTCTTTATGATCACATAGAAGATGATTAAGCCAGCTGTGGTGGTGCATGCCTGAAATCCCAGTAATCAAGAGGCTGAAACAGGAGGATCACAGGATCACATGTTTGAGGCAACTTAGACCCTTAGCAACTTAGCAAAACCTTGTTTCAAAATAAAAAAGTAAAAGTAAAGGAAAATAGAATTTAGTTGTAAGTACTAAAATATTCTTATCATTCTTATGAATTATTCATATTACATATGGTTATATATTATTGGCATTAATTCGTCATTTGATGTTTCCAATAATTTATTCAGACAGTTGGTCATATTTTCATGGTTTTTGAGAAATAAGCCTATTATTCAAATAATAACAACTTGGTAGAAAAGATACTAGTACTTGAGGAAATAATAAAGCAACATCCTAAATTTTCTCCCTCCTTCCCTCCCTTCTTTCCTCCTTTCCTTCCTTCATTTTTCTTTTTGTGGTACTGAGGATTAGATCCAAGAGCATTCTACCTCTGAGCTATACCTGCTAGCCATTTTTATTTTTTTGTTTTGAAACAGGGTCTCACTAGTTGCTGTTGCTACATGGCTCTCCTCAAACCTGCAGGCCTCCTGTCTTGGCCTCCTAAGTACTGGGATTACAGGCATGCATTACCAAACCTGACCCAAGTTTTCTTTTTTCTTTTTCTGGTACTGGAGGTTGAACTCAGAGACATTGTGACTCTGAGCTACACCTCTGAGCTATTTATTTTTTATTTTGAAATAGGGTATCACTAAGCTCTTAAGAAACCTCGATAAATTGCTGAGGCTGGCCTCGAACCTGTGATCCTCCTGTCTCAGTGCCCTCCTCCCCCCAAGTACTGGGATTACAGACATGTGCCACCATACCTGGTTCAATTTTTCTTTGGTACACCTGGCTGTCAGGAAAGCGTCATTATCAGAGAAACATCTCAAGAGTGGGCTAAAACCAGCCTTTGTTATATTTAAGAAGAGAGAATTCTTCCCAGCTCTGTCATGAGATTGGGGGAGGGGGCAATGTTCTGTGCAATGAGCTGTAGTAGATAGGGTTATTATTTTTTATTTTATTATTTTTTTTGTGGTACTGGCGATTGAACTCAGGGGCATTCTACCTCCGAGCTACACCCTAGCCCTATTTTTTATTCTTTATTTTGAAACCGGGTCTCACTAAGTTGTGGAGTGCCTCACTAGGTAGCTGAGGCTGGCCTCGAACCCGGATCCTCCAGTCTCAGCCTCCCAAATGCTGGGATTACAAGCGTGCGCCACCACGCCTGGCTTATGGGTTATTATTTTTGAAGGGGGAGGATGTGGGATATGGATTCATAATATCTACCAAATTGTCTTTTAGATAAAAGCAAGTTAAGTGAGCAAAAGTTGAAACTAAAATAAAGATTAGAAAAGCTCAATGACTGAGCAGGACATTTTGACTCTTTGCGTCCCAGGGCACACATTTTATGGTGCCAAAGAGAAACCACGTACTCATTTTGAAACTGTGCCAACAACATGTTGAAATGTTAGTAGAGAAATCTGAGGAGTTGAATATTAGGTCACTGGTCTGTCCCCCATGTAAAACTTTGTGAGGACACCTGCAGTGTGTATCACCAGGTCCTTCTCTAACATCTCCAGGCATAGGTCCATTAGTATGACGTTCATCTTCTCCTGAACTGAATGTTTGATTTGGATTTCTTCCTCTCCTTCATGTCTTGTGCCTCCTATACTTTTCCTTTCTGTCATCTAGCAAAAGCTTGCTAGTGAGAGAAACTGCACCTGGACACCCTGATTAACACCTCAGGGGCTGGAAAGACTGGTTGCTAGTCTCCATGGGGTCTGGCCATGGTAATACACAGCCAGCTCCTGTAGTGCAGTGGCCTCGTGCACTGGGGCCTTATTTATTATAGCACTCGCTCCCAGCATTAGTCACTTCTGTTTGGCCACTGTGGTTTTCTACTTCCTTCCAATAACATTACTTGAGTTTAAAAAAAAAAAAAAATCACAGAAATACAGTTTCACAAAGACTTCAGTGATTGGAATTACCGTCTGGAATTTAAAAAAGTAGACAGCCAAGAAGCAAATTTAAGAAGCTTGAGGAGTTTAAAAGGAAGAACTGTTTCTTTCTAAGGGGAGCCTGAAAGCTGTTGGGTTGGTGTGTTTGGCCCCTTAAAATGCCATATTTAGTTATGCCTCAAAACCATTCAAGCAAAGCAAAAGCTAAGGTAGAAAAAGCTTGTCATTTTGTGACAGTTTTCAGGACCATTAAGTGAGAATGGCAGCACATTTGTTTTCAGGGACCTGCGGTTCATGCAGCAAAACTAACTCCAGCACAGAATCGCTCCTATGACGAGTGACAAGAATTCTTTCAGGATGCTCCAGGCTTCTGGGAGTTCATTTGCATCTCCTCTGACTGTGTCATTCACACACACACACACACACACACACACACACACACACACACACAGCACTCGCCATCAGGTACTGCAGGAGAAAAGCTTGAGGTTCTGAAGGACAGGCTGGTGGATGTGTGGTCTCCTGTCTCCTAGTTGGGCATTCTGGAGGGACGACAGATTTCTGCATGAGGGCAGACGTAGCTGTGATTTTTTTGCAATGGAAATGCTGTTAACTGGAAAGACACATGGGATCCAAGCTGGAACTTGAGAGATAAATAGATAAGAACCAGGAAAAAATGATCTAGATGTTTGTTTCAGCTCCCATAAAAATAGACTGTCCAGCCGGACCGGAGGATCCGGGTTCGAGGCTAGCCTCAGCTACCTAGTGAGGCACTCCATAACTTAGTGAGATCCGGTTTCAAAATAAAGAATAAAAAATAGGGCTGGGGGTATAGCTCGGAGGTAGAATGCCCCTGAGTTCAAACCCCCAGTACCGCAAAAAAAGAAAAAAGACTGTCATGTTGAGTAGATAAGGTGCTGTGTGTGTGTTGCTGGCTCGCGTGGCTTCAGCTCCCCAGAGGGTCCCCTTCAGGCACTTGGGGCTGAATTTTATTCTATTTTATTTTTTTGGTACTGAGGATCGAATCTGGGGGCATTCTACCTCTTTTTATTTTTATTTTGAAATAGGGTCTCACTATTTTATTTTTATTTTGAAATAGGGTCTCACTAGGTTGATGAGAGTCCCACTACTTGCTGAGGCTGTCCTTGAACCTGTGATCCTCCCGTCTCAGCCTCTCAAGTACTGGAATTACAGGCGTGGGCCACCATGGTCGGCGTTTGGGGCTCAATTTGAAGGCAACTGACTTTGAATTCTCTCCTTCATCCAGACTTGTCCTTCAGCGTCAGACTCAGTTATCATCTTGGAAGGCGAATTCCATGGCTGGCTCACTCTAAGGGCTGATCAAACAGGTCCCAAGAAGACCCAGTCCTATTTTGAGGTCCCACACCCCAGAGGCTAGGCTGTCCCCTCATGACCCTTGTTTATGGTTCTCTAGCTATTATTTGTTTTACGGATACTTTATTTAAAACATGAAGAAATCAAGTTGTCCAAAACCCTTGTTAGGAGAGGTGGTCTCCAATAGTGGTATCAATGACAGCAATCTAGGAAGACTCTGTTTCAAAACAAAAACAAAAAAGGGCTGGGGTGTAGCTCAGAGGTAGAATGCCCCTGGGTTTAATCCCCAGTAAAACACACACACACACACACACACACACACACACACACACACTCACACAGCTGACAAACACTGCCTGGATTAGTGTGAAGAGTCAGACAGGAGGCACTGCTGTTTTGAGACATTTTGGGGTGCATGGGGTGGCTGTCAGGACAGCCCCCGCGCCTTGCCTCTTTCCCTGGTCTCACCAGGCGAGAGGTGTGAACGCCAGTGAACTTCAGCTCTCCCCGAAAGGTGCCTGAGAACATGCAGGGCTCTTCCTCTGCCATTGTTCCCGCCTATCTCCCGGCAGGGTGAGGTCATGGCAGAGTGGCAGGTTTATCTTGGATTTCCTTGTTTGGCCAGCAGCCTGAATATCTCTGGGTTGACCGTCTCTGATATCAATGAGTTGAAGGAGCTGTTGGCTCCCTCCGGGTTATTTTTCGGAACCTGGTGGTACTTGGGGAGGGGGTGGGAGGAGAGGGGCGATTTGCACCTGGCAGCTTATGGCCTTCTCAGCTGCAGCTTCCTCCACCTTTCTAGGCTCCCACAGTTGGAGAGGCAGCCTAGTGGAGCGCGGCGCACAGAGACGTGAGGTCCAGACGGAGTTCACCTCGAATCTGAGCGCTGCCTTTTCTGAGCTTTCTTTGATGTATTGGATGCACAGTCCAAAGCCCCAGTACTGTTTCTTGCACTCACGCCCCTCACGACTGACATTCTCTCTCCCCTGTCCTTTTTTCATTTGTCTATAAGCCCCAGATGTGTGGGGACCATATCTCTTCCATAGATGTTACATTGATGAACAGCACTGTCGGGAGTCTGACTTACGTGGCTTCAACCCTGGGCTCTGCCATTAACTGTCTGTATGGCCTTGGGTATGTTATGCAGGCCCTTGTCTGTCCTGGGTGGGGTGTGAGGATTAGCGGTAAACACGTGCTGAGCCTCTGGCACCAAAGCTGGCACGGATAGATGCTCTAAGATGTCACCCCTTCTCCCCCCTGCACTGTACCAGCGCCTCTGTGTCTGCTTACCCCCCGGCACACCCAGACATATCTGTCAGCTGCACGAAGTTACAGCCCCAGGCTTGTGGCCAGCTGGGGCGGGCAGCCTGTTGGCTCCGGGAGCCCCGTCCCATCCTTCAGCGTCTAAGAGAACAGGCCCGCAGAGGGCACAGGTGGGATCTTTGAAATCTCTTGCTTCAAGTCCATACCTAAGAATTTGACAATAGCATTTAAAAAGTTGACCTTAAACATTATTTCGAAACTCATTGTGGATTAAAAAAAGATTTATATCTCACAGGACACAAAGGATTTATATGTAAACTTTCTGAAGAGGCTGCTCTAAAGGGAGGGCAGGGATCTATCTCCTATCAGCAGATTTGGATTGCAACAAAGAGTCGATAATAAGACAGCATAGAGCTGTCTTGACCCAGTGTGGTAATGGGGACAGAGGTCATCCTACGGACGTGAACTTAGATCATTAGTGTGTGTGTGTGTGTGTGTGTGTGTGTGTTTTACTGAGGATTGAACCCAGACCCTGTTTAATTTTTGTTTTGAAACAGGATGCCACTGAGTTGGGGAGGGCCTCACTAAGTTGCCGAGGTTGGCTGCAAACCTGCAGTCCTCCTGTCTCAGCCTCCGAAGTACTGGGACTACACACATGCACCACTACGCTTGCTTCATGAACTTAGATTATGAGGAGTTTGGTCATGTCCCCAGGTCTGAATGTCATGTGCCCAGAGGTCTGTAGTTTCCATCTCTAAGAAATGTCCTGATTTTTTTGTTTGTTTAGATCACATATATATTAGCTTGAAAACAGTGTGGTAGCCTAAGGACTTAAATATTTGATTATTTGAAAAGAAGCATTTCCTGTGGGGCGGGTAACACACATCTGTAATCCCAGTACTTGGGAGGCTGAGGCAGGAGGATCACAGGTTTGAGGACAGCCTTAGCAATTTAGTGAGACCGAATAAGATAAATAAAAAAATAAAATAGAAGCCGGGCGTGGTGGCGCATGCCTGTAATCCCAGCATTCGGGAGGCTGAGACCGGAGGATCCGGGTTAGCGGCCAGCCTCAGCTGCTTAGTGATGCCCTCTGCAACTTAGTGACATCCTGTTTCAAAATAAAGAATAAAAAATAGGGCTGGGGGTGTAGCTCGGAAGTAGAATATCCCCAGGTTCCATTCCCAGTACAGCTAAAAAAAAAAAAAAAAAGAAATAGGGCTGGAGTTGGAGCTTGAATGCCTCTGGTTCAATTCTAGTACAAAAAAAAAAAATTCCTGATTATTTCTAGATTGATAATCAAAGTTCTTTTTAAAAGTATCATTTGAAACTGTGCATGGGAGGCTGAAAGAGGAGGATTGAAGGTTCGAGGAGGATAGTCTCAGCAAGTAGTGAGACTCTCATCAACCAGGGAGACCCTGTTTCCAACTAAAATAAAATAGGGCTGGGGTATAGCTCAGAGGTAAAATGCCCCTGGCTTCAATCTCCAGTGCCACAAAAAATAAAAAATAAAATATCATTTGAACTCATATCCATGAGTTTGTTATATCTATACATGTCTTTATCTATGTATAGATTTGCAGACATTTTACATGAAAACATTCATGTAAATTATTAAAACATTCAAACAGCAAATGGTGAAACTGAGATGACGTTCCAAGACCTGCACATGCCAATGAAATTAAATCAATAAACACACACATACAAAGTTATTTCAAAAGTTGTCATAATTCTTCATTAGACAGGGGGAAATATCTCCCCTACCATACCATTTGAATATCTACTGTCCACCTTGGTATACATCTTCTAGGTTTTCTAGGTGTTATTATAGTGTATGCACTATAATAACAGTTATTTTCTTTTGGCCAGTGATGGAATGTTTTATGCTTTATTTGTGTATCCATGGGTGGAGTTTTACAATTCATACCTAATATTGGTATGATTTATGGAACTTAAGGAGACTCCAAATCCTTTGTTAGAATGAGACAAGTGAAGCCAGGCGTGGTGGTGCACACTTGTAGTCCCAGTACTTGGGAGGCTGAGACAGGAAGATCTCAGGTTTGCAGCCAGCCTCAGCAACCTACAGTGAAGTTCTCCTCAATTTGGTGAGACTATTTCAAGATAAAATAGGGCTAGGGATGTAGCTCAGAGGTAGAATGCCCCTGGGTTCCATTCCCAGTACCACAAATAAATAAATAAAATAAAGAATGAGACGAGCGAGAAATAATAGAACATGGCAGTCCATGGAAACACGTATGTGCCTAGCAGTTGTGAACTTGAAGAAGCACAGTGAGCCGGGCCTTTTGGCGCACACTTGTAATCCCAGCATTTGGGAGGCTGAGACCGGAGGATCCGGGTTTTAGGCCAGCCTCAGCTACCTAGTGAGGCACTCCACAACTTCGTGAGACCCTGTTTCAAAATAAAGAATAAAAAATAGGGCTGGGGGTATAGCTTGGAGGTAGAATGCCCCTGAGTTCAATCTCCAGTACCGCAAAAAAAAAAAAGCACAGTGAAGTCACATTGTTTGTGCATTGGGCTCACCCATAGGTGAAGACATGAGCTTGCAGAGAGGAAGAGAAGATGGGTTACACACCGCTCAAGTCCCAAATCCATTTTTTCTTTTGCTCATGTTGGTCCCCAGGAGACCCCCCTCCCCGCCCCCAAGTGTGACCACCTTGTCACACCGTGGCTCCTAAGTGGAAGCCAGCAATCTTCTGAAGGGAAAATTGGACATGCCGGTTTTACTAAGCAGCAGAACGTCTGAGAACGGCATGCAGCCAGAGGATTCTCAAGCGTAATTCCTCCACCGATTTTGCTTTTACCTGGTGACTTTGGAATCTCAGCTTCCTATGGGACTCATCTCTGGCCTGTGCCTATGAAACAACACTTCTTCCGTCCCTCCTTCTTTCTTTTCCTTCCACATTGATCTTTTATGTGCTGGAACTGTGGGAGTCATAATAAATCAGTATGTGTCCTAAATAACTTACATTCAGTTTTGGAGCAAAACTGAATGGCTTCTCATAGTACATGCCTGAAATCCCAGTACTTGGGAGACTGAGACAGGAGGATCTCACAGGTTCAAACCAGCCTCAGCAACTTGGACCTTTTTTCAAAATTAAAAAAAAAAAAAAATGTAAAGGGCTAAGGGTGTAGCTTGGAGCTAGAATCCCCATGGGTTCAATCCCAGTCTCCCTCCTTCCCTCCCTCCTCCTCCTCCTCCTCCTCCTCCTCCTCCTTCTTCTCTCTCTCTCTCTCTCTCTCTCTCTCTCTCTCTCACACACACACACACACACACACGCGCGCACACACACACACTCACACTAATAATACATGGCAGAATGAAGGAAACTTACTCAGTTAGAAAAGTACAGAGGAAGCAGTGCTAGGCTCCACCCAGGGGCTTCTAGAGGAGGCTGCTCCCTGAGCTGGGTTTGTAAGGCTAGGATAACTTCTGGAAAGGCAGCACAGAGGCAGGACGTGGCCATTCCCCCTTCAGGAGAAGGAGAAGAGGCCGGGCAGATGTTGTGAGGTCTGGGGCCTTTGACGGACTAGGGTTTGTGACGATGAACCTGACTTAGGGAATTTAAAAAGGCTCCAAATCCTTCGCTGGAGTGAGACCAGCCATAAGAGAGGAATCGTGGCTGAACAGGAGACAGGAGAGGCCCACACAGGCCGGGAAATTGCCCGTCGCCTGGGACGGAGACGCTGGCACTGGACTGTGCAGTGTTTGTGCGGATTTGACCTCCCCCCCTGGAATATTCCTGGTTCTGTTTTATGAAGGGATGTCTCTCGCCGAGGATATTGACTCAGGGACGTTTCCTTTTACAGTCAGGATGACCTCTATCAGACCAATATTGTTCTCGGGCCTTTTTTTGTTTTGTTTTGTTTTGTTATCTTGGATAAACAGAGAGAGGCTGATTCATTTTTCTAGAAAAACAGGATGCACTAAAATACTGCAAATGACAATGCAGCAGACGTGCTCACGTACAATAATATTTATAGAGGGACAAACAATATGTGTAGCAGACACCTCGTGGTGTGGCCTCCTCCTCCCCACTGCGTTGCCCCTGCTTGTCCGAGGCTCCACTGCTGGTTTCTTTGGACTCGGGCTCCTCTGACAATCAAATCAGGTCCCAGAGCACATACAGCTAGCTCCCTGTGAGGAGCCGATGAGTGGGCAGTGCCAGGAAGAGTAAGCGACCTCTCCATGAAACTTTATCTGTGTACCATGCATGATTTATTCTAATTGGAGAAGTAGATATGTAGTGATTAAAAAAAAAAAAAACAAAAAAAAAACCTTGGTGTTATGGAAATGTTCAGGTATACTTAAAAGTAGAGAGAACAGCAGAGCCATCCCCCCTTCCCACCCATCACCCCACTTTAACAGGTGTCAGCATTGTAATTCTTGTTCCCTGACCCCCTCCCTCTTTTAGAAATGCTTTAACCTTTGTAATGAGTAATTACTAATTAGATTATTGTAAATCAGATTTCAGGTAGCATATAATTTTGTGCATAGGGAGTTCTTAAAGTCTGATAAATTGGTGGGCCAAAGAAGACACTCTTTTAAAAATGGTAGAAGCCATTGTTCTGGGCCCAGTGTCCACAGCTGGGTCTTGGGTGTTTCTGCACTAAATCAGGACATGTCTGCAAATACTTTACTAAGAACAGCGCTGTGTAAGTACAAGATACTGTTTATTTTCTTTAGTTAGTACCTCACATACTGGTCTGCACATAAATCAGCACTTTGCTGCATGTGCAAAACATTTTTTATAATGGAAAATTTTGAACATACCCCTATTCTAGAAGGACAGTGCCATGCACTGTCCTGCCCCGTACCTGTCACCTAAACTGTTACCACGACGTCTTCTTTATGTGTGTGTGGTACTGGGGATTGAAGCTCTGAGCTCCACCCCCAGCCCCATTTTTATTCTTTATTTTGAAACAGGGTCTCACTAAGTTGTGGAGGGCCTCACTAGGTAGTTAAGGCTGGCCAAGAACCTGTGTTCCTCCAGTCTCAGCCTGCCAAGTACTGGGATTACAAGCGTTCACCACCACGCTCGGCTCATGATGTCTGCTTTTGAAAGATGTTCATGTTGTTTGTAAAAGACTTCCTGGGTTTTGTTGATTTTAGAAAAAGTTATAGAATCAAATATTTATATCATGTTAGATGAAAAGAACTTCTTCAGCCAGACACTGTGGCACACACCTCTAATTCCAGGACTTGAGAGGTTGAAATAGGAGGATCGCAGGTTCATGGCCAGCCTCAGCAACTTCGTGAGGCCCTCCATAACTTAGTGAGACCCTGTTTCAAAATAAAGCATAAAGAGCTGGGCATGGTGGCGCACACTTGTAATCCCAGCATTCGGGAGGCTGAGACCAGAGGATCCGGGTTCAAGGCCATCCACCGATTGAGGCCCTCCACAACTTAGTGAGACCCTGTTTCAAAATAAAGAGTAAAAAATAGGGCTGGGGGTATAGCTCGGAGGTAGAACGCCCCTGAGTTTAATCCCCAGTACCGCAACAAAACAAAACAAAAAACAAAATAAAGCATAAAATAAGACTAGGAGTGTAGCTCAGAGGCACAATCCTCTGGGTCCAATCCCCTACACACACACACACACACACACACACACACACACACACACACACACAGTCACACACACAAAAAGAAAAGAAAAGAAAAGAAAAAGAAATATCATCATCGCTGATATTGCCAATGAGATTCAGGGAGGATCCTCAGAAGAAATGAATTTTCCAGATAGACTAAAGGTAAAATCAGATGTTCAAAAGCAGTTCAAGAAAGACCCCCGAAAAGACACAGAAGCAAGAACAAGTTTGGAAGGCAGCAAAGAAACATTAGCAGTGTGTTCTAAATTAACGGATTTTTTTTCTTCCATCCATCCATCCATCCATCCATCCATCCATCCATCCATCTTTCTCTCCCATTTTTGTTTATCTGTACTTTACAGATCTTTTTTGTTTTTCACCATGAGCCTATTTGATTGTTTTAAAAAAGTAATAAAACAATCTAAAATACTAAAATGAAAGAAAGCACACGGGGGCAGAGAGGGGCTCTATTGAAGTGAATGCCTAGATACTTTTCCTTGGCCTCCAATCTCCAGCTTTCCATCTTGCTGCTCACCTTTGGCCTTGAGCTCGGCCCCTGGCCTCTGCGGACTCCTTACTTGTGGTGGGGAGCGTGGCTCACCTGCGTGGACACCATCTTGTCAGGCCGGTGGGGGGACCATTGACTACAGTTCTGGGTCCGTCCCTCAAGCTGTTTCGTACTTGATTCATTCTGACTTCTGCCTTTGCATTTCCTGACCTGCTTCTGAACCTGCCCAGGCATCAGGAGTGGCGGATGTTAGGAAAGGCTGAGAGATGGTGCGTCCTGGGAAACAGAACACCAGCAGGGCATGCAACCTCAGGGAGGAGAGGTGATCCCTCCGCTCCCATCCTGGATGCATGAAATGCCTCCCACCCACCCACCTACCCATTTTGGAAGGGTAATTCTTATATATTTCAGAGTGGTTTCCAGACCATCCAAATTAGCATTCCTTGCATCAAATTAGCATTGGAGCCATGGTCTGTTAAGAGAGGACTCTAGACAGGTGCACAAAGCAAGCAGGTAAAGGAATCAAACATTAAAAATCATGTAGAGGTAGGCTTGGAGTGGAAAGACATGAGAGACAGATGAGAAGAGATACTGTCCACGGTTAAACCCTTTCTCTAACAGTGGAAACTCTGACCTCTGGTGTGACAGATGCAAGGGGAAACTCCTGTTTTCCATGCTAAGCTCTAATTTACTCATCATGTTGAATATCCTGCTCGTGGAGAAATTCATCACTGAAGCCTCATATCCTCTTACATAGGAAATACTCAGCAACCAAGGTATTAGAACTTCTTTGCAGCACTTCCCTATTACTTCATTGGCAGGCAACTGGGACTTCCAAAGGACTCATTTAAATGTTATTTATTGTGTACTCGAAAGTATAGAGGGACAGGGAAATTAATTCCAAATCATGCCTTTCTCTTAAAGATCTTATGTTTTCTAGTGCAAATAAAGAGAATCCAACTACTTGCCATATTGGAATTTATTTATTTATGTATTTATTTATTGGCTGTTCACCCTTCCATATTGGACTTCAGATAGCACAGTGTTTATTATAATGAAATGGTATGAATTAGCCAGATCTTGTTCAAACACAGAATGAATTTTCCTCAGACTCTAGATTTTGAGTGGCATCAAACTTTAGTTGACACAGCTAACTGGCTTGGGGAGGATCAGATGGTGAGGATATGTCCCCCAAATGCGCTTTTTTTTTAATCAGAACTGGGGATTGAACTCATGGGTATTTTTACCTCCAAGCTATACCCCTAGCCCTATTTTTTATTCTTTATTCTGAAACAGGTCTCACTAAGTTGCAGAGGGCTTCACAAGTTGCTGAGGCTGACCATGAACCTGTGATCCTCCTGTCTCAGCCTCCCAAGCACTGGGAGTATATAACCAGGCACCACCATTCCCAGCTTCCCCAAATGCATTCTTTTTTTTTTTTTTTTGTGGCACTGGGGATTGAACCCAGAGGCATTCTACCTTTGAGCTACACCCCCATCCCGATTTTTTATTTCTTATTTGGAAACAAGGTCTCACTGGGTTGAGGAGAGTCTCACTGCTTACTGAGGCTGTCCTTGAACTTTTGATCTTCCTGTCTCTGCCTCCCAAGTACTGAGATTACAGGTGTGTGCCACAACACCCAGCTCCCAAATGTATTCTTATTGACTTATTTGGCGTTTATCGGTCCATGGGGCAACCCCTCCAATATTAACATCCTCCTCAGTTAACTCATGGGGTAGAAGGGAGAATCCAGGGTTCCATGTCAGTCTTGTGGCCCCCGACTATGTGCAGAAGAGGTGAGTCACTGAGCTTTCCTTACTTGCCACATGGAAATAATAACACCTGCCAACATCAAGGGTTAAATGTAACTCTAGTAGGCAATACTGTAAATAAGAGCGTTTTTGAAATTAAAGTGACATGCAAATTTATGATTTCAAATGTAATAGTGAGCAAACACTTTTTGTTTGAGCCCCCATCAGCTGTTATCTTCCTGTCTCAGCCTCCCCAGTACTGGGATGGCAGGTGCGCGCCACCTTGCCCGGCCTGGATGTAAAATAAGTAGGAGGGTATTCTGTTAGGGCTCAACCAGTGAGTGGAGCGGTTGCCTTTAAGAGTCGGAGACCTCAGTGTCCTGGACGGCTGAGTTCTTGGAGCCTTCTGTATCCTGTCCCCCCCCCCCCCCCCCCCCGCTCCCTAAGCAGCCCCGCTAGGAAGGGGGGAGAGGCCTTCTTTCTGTGTTCCTCAGCTACTCTCCACTACTTTGAGCAACTACTATTTACAACTCAAAGAATTCTTTATTTATATTGTGTTGGAGACTGTTTACCGGTGTTGAACTAACATTAGGTTTCTTTAGATGTGCAATTAAAATGAAGAGTGGCCATTTGTAACTTTAGGGGCATAACAGCTGGGTTCATGATGTAAGTGAACATAGACATCCAGAAAGTTATTTCCAAAGGCCCCCCGGAAGTGGGATTTTCCTAGTTTATGGGTAACAAGGCAGTACTTTGTACCCTGGTAGAGGAAAGCAATACGAAACAAACTCCAACAAAAGACATCATTTTTAAATCAGTTTGAAACTCTGAGCAGGTATGAATTTGGTACTTTGTTTTTGACTGCAAAATGGGCAGGTTGAATACTTCAGTATGGATAGGACAATTTTTAATTTATTAGATGCTATATAGTATAAAAGTGCAGTTTGCAGATTTTTAACATCAGAAAGAACAGCATCTCAAAGGAAGAGAAAAATGCCTTCAGCTCCACATGGTGTTAAACAATCTTGTTTTTCTTAGGGAAATCCATTATCTATCTACCTTTTTTTCCTGCCCATGGAACTGTTGGAGTTGTCTGCATTCATTTGGGGGTGATGACAGACAAATCCTGTGAATCAAGCATTGCTCTGAGTTTTATTGGAGGTGAGGCAGAGGGGGACCATGGAAGAGTAAGGCTATTATTTCCTCTGTGGAAACTTTTATCTTTGTTTTCTGGGTGACTGGTAAAAACAATAGTTTGCTGTGGAGCCTCAATAATCAAAGAAGAGGAAATTGCTTTGGAGTGACTGCAGCGGGCTGGCGGGGACCACGCTGGCTCTTTGCAAGGTGAAATTTACCAAAATCACATCATAAGGGCGGTCAACGTTTTCGGTTAAGGACCAGTTATGAATATTTTACACTTTGCAGAGCAAGCAGTCTGTGTTGCAACTGTTCGGCTCTGCCGCTGTAGCCTGAAAGTAGCCATAGACCATCTATAAATGGGCAGGTGTGGCTGTGTTCCATCCCAGGAAACTTTATTTAGGGACACAAAAACTTGTATTTTTTGTATCACAAAATAGTATTTTAATTTATTTCAAAATGTATAAAGCACTCCTAGATTTCCTGTTATACACAAATAGGTGGTGGATAGGATTTGGCTACAGGCCATAACTTACCCTGCTCTAGTGGATTAGCATGATGTATCTTGGGAGGGGGTAGTGGTGAATATATCGCATATTCCATGTATCTTAGTGGATAATCTGACTATGATTAGTTAACAAAAATTTGTGGAGAAAAATCCCTGGGGGAATCTGGATACTCTAGGAATCCAGTATTCTTGTCCTTTCCCTATTAATATGTAGTTTTTTTGTTTGTTTTTGTTTTTGGTACTGGGAATTGAACCCAGGAGCATTCTTCCTCCAAGCTACATCCCTAGCCCTATTTTCATTTATATTTTTGAAACAGTGTCTTACTAGGTTGATGAGAGTCTCACTACTTTTTGAGGCTGTCTTCGAATCTGTGCTGCTTAACATATGGTTGAGTGGCACTAATGTATAGCTGGCTGCCCATCTGGTTTAAGATGAGATTATCCTATATGATTTCTAAGGCTTCACTAGGTCTCAACATCTTAGACCCTTTATCACTTGTGCTTTGGCTCTTTTTCTGATTTACCTTCTTAAAAATGATTTATTTGTTGAGAACCTCATGTGCTAACTGTACAGGGTTTGGTAGTAATGGCTGTGTGTGTTTGTATGTGTGTGGGAGGGGGGAAGGGTAGTCAGAAAACAAAAATAAGCTGGACATGGTGACAAACATTTGTAATTCTGTCACTTGGGAGGCCAAGACAGGAGGATCGCAGGTTCCAGGCAAGCCTCCAACCTAGTGAGGCCTTCTGCAACTTTCCTATTTCAAAATAAAGAATAAAATAGGGCTGGGGATGTATCTCAGAAGTAGAATGCCCCTGGGTTCAATCCCCAGTGCCACACACACACAAAAAGAAAACAAAAATGATGAAATTTCTCCTATGTCATAGAGTATTTTTTTTACAGTTATAAAAACTATGTCATAGATATATATTTTAAATATATTTATTGAAATAATAAGATATATGAATAATTTAGAATTCATTAAAAATATCAGGTACCGAGTTTTGCTTTTGTTTTGTTTTTTTGCGGTACTAGGGATTGAACTCAGGGGCGTTCTACCTCTGAGCTACACCCCCAGCCCTATTTTTTATTCTTTATTTTGAAACCAGGTCTCACTAAGTTACGGAGTGCCTCACTAGGTAGCTGAGGCTGGCCGCGAACCTGGATCCTCCGGTCTCAGCCTCCCGACCTCCAGAATGCTGGGATTACAAGCGTGCGGCTTGAGTTTTGCTTTTATTATTATTATTATTTTTTTTTTCGGTGGGTGGGGGGGAGAGGATTGAACCCCGGGGCATTCTACCTCCAAGCTACACCCCCAGCCCTTAGCTGCAAACCTGTGATCCTTCTGTCTCAGCCTCCCAAGTATTGGGATTACAAGTGTGCACCACCACGCCCGGCTTAGTTATTCATTTATTGATGCATTCATGTAACAAGTGCTTCTTGAGCTCCTGCTGGTTTAGGTCTTAAGGACTAAACTCTGTGCTCCTGAACTTTGTCTTCCAATGGAAATCCCTGTGGGGGAGGAGACCTCAAAAGAGCTCTGCTTGCCTCTCCACTTTGGTTTCTTTTTGTTTCAGTTATCTCGAACTAACCTCTGAGTAATGTTTTTGAATTATCAGAAGAAAATTTAGAGTCTCGGGTCTTTGTTGACTTTCTCAGTCTCCAAAAGTTGTTAATCATTGAAGATAATTCTTTTTTTTTGGCTGTGCTGGAGATGGAACCCAGGGCTCCGCCATGCTAGGCAAGTGTTTTCCCACAAAGCTGCTCCTCCAGCCCACATTGAAAGTAATTCTTATGCCTGCAGGTGCTTGGGCGCACACCTGTAATCCCAACAACTTGGGGAGCTGAGACAGGAGGATTGCAAGTTTGAGGCTAGCGTCAGCAACTTAGTGAGACCCTGTCTCAATATAAGAAAATAAAATTTAAAAAGGGCTGGGGAAGTAACTCAGGCTTCAGTGCTCCTGGGTTCAATCTCCAGTACTGCAGAAACAACAACTAAAAAAATTGGGGGCGGGGAGTGGTCCTGGGGATTGAACCCAGGGGTATATTACCTCCGAGCTATACCCCTAGCCCTATTTTATTTTTTTAATTTGAAACAAGGTCTTGCTAGATTGATGAGTACTTGATGAGACTCTCCTCAAACCTGTGATTCTCCTGTCTCAGCCTCCCAAGTACTGGGATTACAAGCATGTGCCACCACACTGACCGGTTAACAAAATAATTCTGATTCCTCACTGTCAGGGAATGAATTCTCTTGTTTTAGGTGCATTTTCTAATTAGGAAAGCACTTCCATCAAGTTTAAATTCTAGGGAAGGTCAATCTAGTAAGTCCTTCAGAAAATTACTGTCAAGTTCTCAAAAGGACACTGAAGTTGACCCATGTATTGTCAGGCTTAACAGTGGAGTTTTTGTATTTGTGTCACACATTGATTCTTATTTATAAAAAGTTTCACGTGCGTTTCTTCCATGAATGCTAAAAAAAAAAGCAAAAAGAAAAAGAAAAAAAAAGCAAAATGAGAGTAACTAAAAGTGCTTGAAAATAACAACTGTGAAGGCTGTCTCATGGTTTTGCCTTGATATCACAAATTTCATTTATTTTTATAAGAGGGTGGTGTTCTTGTGCTTTACAACAGGAAAAATCCCATAATAACAATTATATAACAATAACAGATAACACACGATAGCAAAAGCTGTCACTCCCTATTAATCTTTTCAGATCCTCTCTCTGCTCTCCTTCTGGTCAGAGTGGTCACCTCTCAGTTAGTTTTAGTAAAATAAAGTTAAATTTGGTCTCAGAGATCTTTCACTTTTGTGACTCCTTGAAGTTCTCTCACCCCCTACTCCACCCCTACCATCTTGCTAATTCCTGGTAAGTCTCATCTTAAAAGGGTCCATTCCCACCGGGCGTGGTGGCACACACTT
>PVLC010018826.1:0-31503 GCA_004027655.1 Graphiurus murinus
TTTTTATCTTTCAAAGTTAAATTTGTCCTTTTTTATCTTGATGTTTACATGCTTAATCTTTCCTCTAGCTACTTGAAGTATATGGAAATTAGTTATGATACCCGTTTTGGTGTTCTTATCTACTAGTTCTATTCTTGGTCAGTTTCAATTGATTAATTTTATACTTATTAGGATTTGTGTTTTACTACTTCTTTATATGCCTCAAGATTTTTTTTTTTTTTGTGGTACTGGAGATTGAACTCAGGGGCATTCTACCTCCGAGCTATACCCCCAGCCCTATTTTTTATTCTTTATTTTGAAACCAAGTCTCACTAAGTTGCGGAGTGCCTCACTAGGTAGCTGAGGCTGGCCGCGAACCCAGATCCTCTGGTCTCAGCCTCCCGAATGCTGGGATTACAAGTGTGCGCCACCATGCCCGACTTGCCTCAAGATTTTTTTAATGAATACCACACATATTATAGATTATACCTTTTTGGGAGCTGGATATTGTTGTATTCATATAAATGTTCTTCAGCTTTGTTTATGTGATTGAGTTATGTTACTTAGAAATAGTTGGTCATTTGGGGTATTGCATTTAAGTTTTGGTAGAAAAAGCCAGAATAGCATTTAGTCACGGGCTAATTTTTCTCCCCAAATGAAGCAAAAGACCTCTGAGTACCTAATTGTCCATTAATTGTGAGATTTTCCATTGTTAAGGGTTGGAATAGGCATTATGCCTCACCCTGTAGAGTCTAAAACTGTTCTCTTTATCTTTTCAGGTGTTTCTTTCTCCAGCCTCAGTTAGTTTCCTCACAAGCATAAGTTTATAAGTTTTCAGGTGAATACTCAAAGATATTCTCTGCAAATATCCAGCACTCTCTCTCTCTCTGTGTAATTTTCTCCTCTCTAATACTTTATAAACTCTAGCTGCCTTGGGTTCTATGGCCTCCCAGGTTCATCTCCTTAATCTGGCAACACTCTGGCCTCTGTTTTAGTGTCTCTTTCTCATGAAGTCCAAGGAACTTTCTCCAGGCAGGAAGATGGAACCCCCTTATTTGTTTCCCATCTGTCTGGGACCATTTTATTTTTTTAACCTGATGTTCAGTATGTATAGGATCATTATTTCACATATTTTGTCTTGCTTTATATTTATTTTAGGTGGGAAAGTAAATATGGTTCAGAAGTGTAAGATCAATATGTGTAGATTCTTTTAACAGTATAAGATCATATACATGAGTATCCCTTTAAAAAGAAAACAACTACCCAAATTAATACTTTTATAGTTCTTCTAGTAACCAGACCAAGTGTGCGTCAGTCTGTATCACTTATATGCACATATATATGTATATAATATATATCAGTTACACACACACACACGGGACATACATATTAATTCATTAGAAGCTGAGTTCCTGAATCAATGCTTTATACAACAGAGGTATGAGTTCCATTAGAAAGAAACATCGAACATTCCCCCAGTTACATAGTCTTGTTAGCACCTTGCCTGGAATCACTTAAAGAAAGGTTAAGTTGTGCAGCCTATTTCTACTTTCCCTAGTTTCAGATTTCTCTTATTGCACAGTATCGTCCCCCGCGCCGGACCCCTGCCCATGAGGCTCCAAGGAGAGACGAAATCACACATAGCCGGTGCAAGCTTCTTTATTGCCCGCTTTTCCCCCTTTCTGCACTCCCTCCCCAGGGACGGAGGACGCTGTTATCAAACTAAGCAGTAAGGGGCGGGGCAAGAGGGGGAACATCTTGGGGCCAATCAGGACTTGAGCCACGAGGTGCCTGCGTGCAGCCCCACAGCTCCTCTATGTGAGCACTCTATCTGGCCACAGGCTCTGACGTGCTGGTGCATGTGCCCTGAGGTGGCACAGCCCTCCTCAAGAATGTTACCGTCTGATAGATATGAGGCAGTCAGCTACTCCTGGCACTCTGCCAGGCGCCATCTTGGGGCAAGGTCTCTCTGGGCTCGCTGAGCTAAGACCCCAACAGCACAGTCGTTCATTTCTCAAGATTTAGAGCCTGGACTGGCTCTTTCTGTTATAAATATGTTAAATTAAACTAAGTTTTGCCTGAGGATGCTTCTGTACTGTGAGTCTCTACATAATGAATAGTAACCTAACTTAGGGTGGAAACTAATTGGAAGCCTAATTTAGGAGTCCACTTTCAAAACAAATAGCTGAGTTTTAGCCATTCCCAGCAGCCAAGCTTCAGTCAATCACAGTCGGCCAACTGATCAGACCATATTCCTGTAAGGCCTATGAGCTATAACCAATCAAGCTTTCTCTGCTCCTCATCTCTACTTTTGTCTATAAATGCTGCCTAAATGTGGTATGGACTGAGCTCTCCGAACCTCTTCTGGTTCTTAGAGCTGCTTGATTTGTGAATCAGTCTTTGCTTAAACTCTGTAAAATTACTTTTTTCTAAAGTTTTTCTTTAACTTAGCCCAGACTCTGCCTTAACCTCTCCATCATCCTCTAGGGAGGCTCACTATTCAGGCATCATTTTTACTTCAACTTTCACTAACAATAAAGATGAGAGTAAGTGAAGACAAATGAGATTGTCAATAACCTATAAGAATATCTGTGATTTATTGTGCATCTACCATACGCCAGGGGTTCTATATATTTTCTCCAGTTCTCTTAAAACTACTAACCACAAGGAAGGCCTTGGGGAATCCGAGGAGGCTTTACAAAAGGGGCACTTTCTCAGGTAAGCCATGAAAGGTAAGTAGGAGTAGGTGAGATGAAGCATGGAATGGGGGATCAGGCAGCTGTCCCAACAGAGGGAATGGCATATGGAAAGGCTTGGAGGCAAAAAAGAATTTGACTCATATGAGACATTTAGTTCAGTTTAGCTAAACAAACATGGGAGGTGGAGAAAAAAATGTGGTTTAAGATGGAGGGATGACTGATCAGAAATGATGAAACTGGAGAGCTAAAACAGATCATGAGGGGCTTGGTAAATGATATTAAGGAGTTTGGATTTTTTTTTTTTCTGATGGCAATTAGAAATGCCTAATGCATTTTTTTCTTTTTTGCAGCACTGGGGATTGAACCCAGGGGCATTCTGAGCTACACCCCCAACCCTATTTTTAATTCTTATTTTGAAACAGGATCTCACTAAGTTGTGGAGAGCCTAAGCAGCTGAGGCTGGCCACGAACCCAGATCTTCCTGTCTCAGCCTCCCAAGTACTGGGATTACAACTGTGTCCCACCACGCCCAACTTCTACTGCATTTTTTACATACTACTGTAGTTACAGTGAGGAAAGAGGCTTAAAGGAGTACAACTGAGTTATAGCTATGGAGATGGAAAAATGTGTACATTTGTTCCAAGCATTCAATAATTATTTATGTACTCCCTCAGACACTTTTTATTATTTATTTATTTGTTTTTGTGGTACTGGGGATTGAACTCAGGGGTATTCTACCCCTGAGCCCTATTTTATTTTTTATTTTGAAACAAGTTCATGCTAAATTGCTGAAGCTGACCTGGAACCTGTGATCCTCCTGTCTCAGCCTCTCAAGTACTAGTATTACAAATATACACCACCATGCCTGGCTCCCCTCAGACATTTATCCATTCAACAAATGTATTGACTACCTATTAGATACTAGGCTCTGTCACTAAATACTTGTTAAATAAATATGCATTGGATTATTATAAATTAGCAATTATCAAGCCCTTATTATGTGCCAGGCATGGTATTTTCCTTTTTTTTTTTTTTTGTGGTACTGGAGATTGAACTCAGGGGCATTCTACCTCTAGGCTATACCCCCAGCCTATTTTTTATTCTTTATTTTGAGACAGGGTCTCACTAAGTAGCTGAGGCTGGCCTCGAACCTACGATCCTTCTGTCTCAGCCTTCCAAGTGCTGGGATTACAAGCACGCATCACCACGCCTAGCTTGATATTACCTTTTAATAGGTGAGGAAGATGAAGTAAACAGAGGTTGAACATGTCACTGACATGGAGCTAGTGAATGGCAGAGCCAGAATTTGACCTCAGGTCAGCTTGACATCCTGCCAGATTTGGCCACATTACTTAAACAGACATTATTTCACACATGCAAATTGTACTTAATATCTTTTAAATCCAAATAAAAATAGTAAACTATTTTGAACTAATTAAAAAATTAACCTGAAACATATGAGCAAATTGCCTCAGATTACCATAAAGAGGTTGTCTTTGTTTTGTAGAAGAGAAACACTTTTATATTTCTCTATATGAGCAGTTAGGTAAAATTTGGAACATTCAAGCCCTGAATAAATTTTCATTCCCAAGACTTACTTAGACCATGGTAAGGTGTTTCTTTAATTTGTTTTTCCCCATTCTAGTCTGGTTTTCATTAATAAAGAGTAACTTTATTTTGAAATAGGAGAGAGGAAAATGAATGCTACAATAATGTCAGAGTTTCCAGAGGAAGATATTGTGAACTTGTTTGTCTAAACATATTTTATTTGGGGTTCAGTATGAATTTTCAATACATGTACTTCAGATAAGAAAGCAGTAATTCA
Organism: Graphiurus murinus; assembly: GCA_004027655.1. NCBI lineage: Eukaryota > Metazoa > Chordata > Mammalia > Rodentia > Gliridae > Graphiurus > Graphiurus murinus. Next base: position 4,504 of record PVLC010018826.1, read on the forward strand.
GGTGCAGTTATATAAACAAGATCAGAGGGGAATTATCCTGGAGGGTATAAAATGAACCAAGAGTCTGGGTCATCACAGCATCAGCTCATCAATGCAAAGTAAGGTAGGTATCTATTGAGCAGGTTCTGTGAAATAAAATGTTCATATTCTAACTTTTTTATTTTCACGATAGTAGCATTTTTTAAAAACTGCAAATGCTGAGGGTTTCTAAAAATCTTAATTATTGATCTGAATTGTTCAGTAGTGGGTGAAGGTGAGTGAACTGCATACACAGGGATAAGAAAAAATTCCTTTGACTGAAAGGAAGAGAAACCGCTGGTTAGTTTCTTAATGAAGAATGATTGATGTGCATGGTTTATTCTGTTTACGTTTTGATTTAATTTTTTGTCAATTGAATAATATGTATATTAAATCTTCTCAGTTACTAATAGTCATCTTTGATGAAAATATACTTTGGGGAAACTTTAACTCAGTTTTGAGTCTCTGTAGGGGTAATATATTCTGTATACAAAGTCTTCTTATTTAATAGTAAAATATCTTTGGGTAATGTCCAACACACACACATCTGCCTAATAGTACATTTTTCTCTCTAGAAAAATATACTGCTTTAGTGAAGTTCTGGAATTGTTCATTGAATGAGGAATTGATTCTTTTCATAGTATATAAATGAATTTGAAAAGAAAAGATTGGTGAAGGAAATTAGCAGAAAAGCATCTGTTTACTGAGCACCAAAAGAAAAAAGGTGGAGAAAGAAGTAAAAGAAAGACCATATCTTGGAATAAGAAAAAACATTAAAAGTGTAGGCATATAATCAAGCTGCTGAAGAAGCTATCATTATTCCTGACCTGCCTGAAATCATGCCTTCTGTGTTTAGATGCTCAGTAAATTATTTATGATGATTTTAGGAGAGGCAATTAAATCACAGAGATGAAAATCCAGGTGAAGATAAAGGAGAAGTTATAGCAGATATATAGAAAGGTATTAACTTATAGTGATTTATATAGTTATAATTTTTCTTATGTATAGTTCCAAGTGTTTCACATGTATCGTTTAATACTTTTTTTTTTTTTTTTTTTTTTTTTGTGGTACTGGGGATTGAACTCAGGGGCATTCTACCTCCGAGCTATACCCCCAGCCCTATTTTTTATTCTTTATTTTGAAACCGAGTCTCACTAAGTTGCGGAGTGCCTCACTAGGTAGCTGAGGCTGGCCGCAAACCCAGATCCTCTGGTCTCAGCCTCCTGAATGCTGGGATTACAAGCATGCGCCACCACGCCCAGCGTTTAATTCTTTTTTGATTTCAAGAAGGCATATTTGGAAAAATGAAGGCACAGAGATATTAAATTACTCAGTTACACACAATTGCAAATAAATCTAGAAGCAGAATTCTGGTTTGCTAATTCTTAGAGCACGGATATGACACTAATTTGGCACATAGAATCACAGACTATTTGTGCTACAAAGACCTTAATGATTATCTTCTGGTTTTAAGCCTTTCTATTATGGATGAGAAAATTGAGGTCTAGAAAAACTCTGTCAGTGAAGTTTAACTTCCACTTAAGAAGCAAAGAAGAAAAAAAACCTATTCTTTCTTCTTTACTTCTTATATATAATATATAATAGTTCTTTCTTCTTTACTTACATATAATATATATATACTTCATATATATGTGTATATATATGTATCTATACACACACATATACATCTTATATATCTACCATTACTGTGGCTCGTAATCCAACACTTTAAATATTTTACTTTTGTTAGTTTAAAGTTCTACATTTATAAGAGGAACTTCAGAAAGAAAAGTGTCTGTGATGAATAGGGCAGGAGTGGGAAAAAGTTATAACACAATTTTTCATTGTATAATTTTAAAGAGGATCAGGGGTATTTATCTCTTTCTATTTTGCAAGCCAGGCTCAAACTTATTAAATATTTTAGTCAGTTTCTCATAGATCTATGAGAAAATTCTGTTCCTTAATTTCTAGACCAATATTCTCACCACTGGGTCACCATATATCTATTTTATATAGAATTGTAGAGCTAGAAGTTAAAATATGTGATATGAATTATATCCTGTGGTGAAAACTCAGTCGATAGCTGTCTAGACAGGCAGGAACTATATGATCATGACCGGTGAGTGTTTTACATCACTTACCTACCAAATATTTTTAAGACCCTGGAGAGGAGTCTCTAGGTTTGTGGTTCTAAAATATTGGAACTAACTCTATACCATAGATGGAGCTCACCTTTGTAAGGCACTTGAGAAAATCAGTTTCCATGAGTAAGGAATTCTTGTTTTCAGGCTGGAATTGCAGTTCATCAGTACAGCAGGTTGCTTGGTATGTGTGAGGTCCTAGTTTGATCCCCAGCACTACAAAAAACAAAGTCACAAAAATTCTTATGTTTTCACTTCCTAATTCAAATACTAAAACAACAACAACAAAAACCAAACCTACAAAGAATGCTTGACTAGGCAATATTCTATTTAAAATAATTTACGAGAAAATCCTTCTTCTTAAGTTGGTTTAGACCACTTGTTTATTCACAGGTAAGTGTAGTAAACATTAGGAAATATGATTGTGAATCTAAGTTATAATTTGGACTCTTCTCAAAGAACTTAGTAATTACTTGAGTTAATTCTTAGCTCTTCCACTGGACTGTCAGCTCTTTAGGTCAAGGACCACATCTTACCATTTTGTGTCTCTCAGTACCTGGCTTACATGCTTCACATATGTTTATACAATTTATCTGAAATTCTCATTCTAGGATAAATGATTGGTTGAATGACTACTAATTTTTAGAAGTTGACATTTAACATAAATTCCTGGTACCTTATATAATGTGGTATCTATTTTATAAGTTTATTGAAGGCAAATTTCTGGTTTACTTACATTGAGTGTGTGAGGTTTCAGTAAATAGAGGTTTTAGCTTAAAGATGCTGCTGGAATATAATTGAAATATTTGAGAAAACTTGATACTTTTTTGATGATTGAATAAAATGTTTAGTGAATAATAATTTATTCAATACAAACAACTCTGGTTCATAGGTAATAATACTTTTCCATTAAGGTATATATTTTCTTTACTGGTAGTGATACCTGAGAAGAAAAAAAATCAAAACACATACTTAGCTAGCTGTATAATATTAGCAAAATGAAAAAAAACCTTTTTTTTGTTTTTTTGGAGTACTGGGGATTGAACTCAGGGGCATTCTACCTCCGAGCTATACCCCCAGCCCTATTTTTTATTCTTTATTTTGAAACCGGGTCTCACTAAGTTGCAGAGGGCCTCACTAGGTAGCTGAGGCTGGCCGCGAACCCGGATCCTCCAGTCTCAGCCTCCCAAATGCTGGGATTACAGTGTGCGCCACCACGCCTGGCTAATCTTTTTAATCTTTGAGGTGATCTACCTACATCCAAAAGTCTGAAATTTGATTACCTTCTCTCAGTAGCAGAACTAAAATAATTATGTCATAACATTATCCAGATCCTTACAAAGTTCTGTTGATATTGAACAAATTCTTCATTTGACAGGCTCTATTGAGAAGCATAATCTGCTTATGTTTGGGGGCACAGTGGACCCTCTGTTGTCTTCCATGCAACCAAAAATATTTAATGTTACTGATTAACCCATAATAGATGTGCTATTCTTGATTGTATTTTTCTCATTGTGTGTATATTTTTGCCTCTATAATCTTTTTGAGAGAATAAGCTCCACGTATCTTCTGTGTAAAATAATCTTCTATTTGTAAAGTTCCAACTTTACTTCTTTCAATCTTAAGAGACTATCTTAAGATTTCAGAGGGGGGTTCCTAGATTTATGAGTTAGCCCCTTAATACTACTGGAAATTTTAGTTGACCCATTCTAGATTTACTCTAGCTTTATGGTAGAGCTTTGACTGACAATGGAAGGAATTATATGCAAGATTATATGCACTGGGATGGTATTGAAGTTTAGTTATGCTTTTTCTTTTCTTTGCCCTATCTGATTATGATCAAAAGGTTTGTTGAAATTTTAAGATGTTGAACCAAAGGTTTTAGAAAACTTCATTTCTGGAAAAATCCCTTCCTGAAGCATAACTGTTAATTGACTTTTTATAAAGATAAGTTTTTGGATTATATTTGGAAACACTGAATGAATTACTTTACATTTAATTGACATATACATCTCTACCATTTTCTGTGATGATTCAGGCCATTTCACTTCCCAGTGGTGCTTAGTAGCACTTGTGAGCAAGTTGTCCCCTACATTATGGGGTATGGGAATCCTAACTATGCTGAAGTGTATATTGGAAGGTTCGAGAACATTAGATATGTAAAACACCTAATATAGGGCCTAGGACAAAGGAGGCATTCAATAAGTGCTGGCAATTCTTATCATTCTGTGTGTATATGGTGTGTGTGTGTGTGTGTGTGTGTGTGTGTGTGTGTGTGTGTATGTGTAAGCTTTTCCCAAATGTGCCTTTTAAATGTCCTGAAAATACATACTAATAAGTTCTTTAATTTTTTTCTCTGATTTTAGCATGACTGCTATCTTTTTTATGTCCATGCTTTTTGGTCTTGCATGTGGGCAAGCAATGTCTTTTTGTATTCCAACTGAGTATACAATGCACGTCGATAGGAGAGAGTGTGCTTACTGCCTAACCATCAACACCACCATCTGTGCAGGATATTGTATGACACGGGTATGTAGTCCATCTCACTTCTTTTAGCTGTGAATTATATAAACCTAGAAGAAGTCCATTCCTATCTGTAAAGGAAATTAGGTAAATCACAACCTCATTTTTCAAATCCAATGATTATTATTGGTTCCTTAGAAAGTAGAGCGTACAATTTATACTATTGTGTGGATCTACTTAGTAAAATGGGTATGGATAAGTTTATAACAGCTTTACTTCCCTGATTTATTTAAACTTTGTCTGATCTCTATGATCAAAGATAAAACAGAAGAAGGTATCACTTTTGTTTTTGTAGGTTTCAGTGTGTAGATGTATTAAATTGGTATTGAGGAACAGGGCTAAGAAATCCTCCCCTAGTTGTATTTGTGGAAAAGGAAAAATGGTGAACTGGCTTTTATGTTTCCATTATCTATATGTTTTCTAAAGTCCAATCACATTATGCTCTCTCTTCTACTCTTTCCTCAGGATATCAATGGCAAGCTGTTTCTTCCCAAATATGCTCTCTCCCAGGATGTTTGCACATACAGAGACTTCATCTACAGAACTGTAGAAATACCAGGATGCCCACACCATGTGGCTCCTTATTTCTCCTACCCTGTGGCCATAAGCTGCAAGTGTGGCAAGTGTGATACTGACTATAGTGACTGTGTGCATGAGGCCATCAAAACAAACTACTGCACCAAACCTCAGAAGTCCTACCTGGTGGGATTCTCTGTGTAGCATTAATAGTGATATAATTTGCAATTTGGTTAAATGTGTTAACTTGGAATAAAACTAATAAAAATCTCATTATGTTTCACAATACTTTGTGTATGATTTGGGTACTATTTCATCCACATGCACACCCACACAGGGGTTAAAGAGATTAAGGGGCTTTTGGAGAAAAGATGAGTGAAAGAGCCTTTTGTGGTTTCCACGTGAAAAAGCAGAATAAAGGTAAGATTGAGAACAGGGACATAAAGTATTAATGAAAGCCCGTCTTGAGCAGGCTCTCCTAACAGAGAGCCAGAGGTTGTCTTGACATAGAATGTGAACGTGGGACCACTAGAGAGTCATGAAGGGAAAGCCATGTGATCAGAAGTTGAAGATGGTGTCAGGGTGCTGGAGACATCTTTCAAAGGCTAGAAGCAGGGCTGGGGTGGAGGTGGGGAGTAAGGAATATGTGACATCTGCAATATAAAATTTTATCCTAGTCATTCAAATGCATTGGATAAACTTTCATAGGTCTGTTGACCCATCAAGACTTAGTGAAGAGTATGGGAATTATTGTCCTTAATTTAATTACTCTGGTGGGCCAACTGACCTATGAAAGTTATACCCCAAAAGGTCAATTTACAAAGCCTTGAAAAGAGGCCACGATCATTTTACATGTAAAGTCTAAATCCTTCATAGTCCTTCAAGTAATAGGAGATATTTTCCAGCATTTATACCAAAAGCAACTTGTGCTGTTTTGGCTTTTAATATCACATTCAGTTTCTATATCATGAAAAACTGTAAAATTATGAAAGGTTTTATGAATAGAGGGAGAGTGCTAAGAGATTTAAAGTAGAATCATCCTCAATTATAATCTAAACTTTCATTAATATTGAAACATTGATTTCTAGTGAATATGCTTAGTAAACTATTTTTACTTTTCCTTCCTTAGATACTGTCTTTCTTTTTCTTTTTCTTTTCTTTCCTTAGATACTCCCTCTGAAAGTCCAGTGTCAACAGTTGCTTGAAGTGAGACAGGTCTTGCAGACTTGACCTTAAAGACTATTTATCCTCTATTTGTCCATTACCCTCCACACACACTACCACCATTAAGGTGGAAACCAGTTTTCAGTAGTGCTATTTGGCTTTGCTGTATCTCATAGCCATTGGTTCAGTTCTGCTGGGCATCTTGCCTGCATGCTGACAGTGCCCCCAATGCAGGGGGGGGTTGATGCAGACAGATTAGTACCAAACTCATGCTTTGCCAATGGGGAGGAAATGAAAAAGTCAGGAAAGCACATTAAAAAAAAGTTAGGAAGTTACATTATTTTTTGCCTTAATATGTGAAGTTGAGATTCATGTGATTTCCAAACATTAATCTGGGGCTTTGGGTTCTCATATCAACTGATATTATGGACATCTAAAGTTATATGTAACTTAAAACTTTTTTCATTAATAAGTAAAAAGTCAGTTTCAAATCTAATGGTATTTGTCATGAGTGACTTTTATGGATTCTGAAAAACACTTTTTTTTCCCAAGGACTTGACTATGGAAAGGGCAAAGTCTTAACGAGGCCCCTCATAAACAGTCCAGCTCAAAATTTTAAATGTTTTTTATTTTAATTACTTAAATTGGCTTCTTCAACCTTCAGAGAGGAGGCCAAGCTTGGACATGGGTATGGTGGGCCAGTACCATAATGGGCCATAGAATTATTGAGTGGGTATAATAAGAAAACTTATTTCCTCGCACCAAAGCTACCCCATTTGGATGGATGCACATGAGAATTATATTAAACTATTCTTTTTCTGTGTGTGTGTGGTACTGGGGATTGAACCTGGGGGTATTCTACCTCCGAGCAACATTGCCAGCCCTATTTTATTTTTATTTGGAAACAGGGTCTCACTAGTTAATGGGAAGCTGAGGTTATCCTTGAAACTACAATCATCCTGTCTTAGCTTCCCAAGTACTGGGATTACAATCATGCACCACCACACCCAGCTATATTAAACTATTCTTGAAAATGGAGTTGGCCAAGACAGGAAATCCTTAGGGACAAGGGTAACTGACAATTTGCTTTGACCTTTGAAATATGGAATCACTGCTTTAGAGGGTCTTAGCATCCTTTGGGTTTAAGTATGGGAGAAGGGATATAGGAAGCTTAGAAGTGGGAAAACAAGGAACCATTGCTTGCATAATAGGAGAAAGATGGAAACTGTAACATTGTGATCTTCAAATTCAACTTAAAATTTAAAGAAGTAGGTTCTTGGCCACTGTTGACCATCTTTAGCATCTCTTGGAGAAAGTCAGCTTGAGAATAAAGCCGAACCAGAAAGCAAGAGAGACAGGAGACAAACAGACAGACATATTGATATCATTTGAGCTTAATCTAAAGCTAGCTTCACCTTTAAAGAAACCTTCATTTTCCTTTTCTAGAGATAGAGTTGGGTTTCTAACACTGCACCTGAAGAGTCTCGAATCATTCCATTAGTTTGAGATGTTCCTGATCCCATCTCTCATCTCCTCCAGCACCTTGCTGCTTCATCTTGCATCTTTCCCTACTTCTTTCTGGATAACTTTTCCTCAGTATGAAGCATCTGTCAATAACTACCCATCTTAAGAAAAAAAAAGAAAGAAAAGAAAGGAAAAGAAAAACAAGCAAACAACTGTCTCTTGATTGTGTACAACCTGCTAGTCATTTGTCCCCTCACTCTCTGAGTTCTTACTCGTGTGTGTGTGTGTGTGTGTGTGTGTGTGTGTGTGTGTGTAAGAGTCTATTTATATTAACCATCTACTACGGCAATTTTTATTCTCTTCTTTTTGGTCCACTGTGATTTGGCTTTTACTCCTATCTTCCTTTGAAACTGTTCTAATAAAGGTACCCATGACTAGCTAGTGGTCCAAAACACAGGGCACCTTTTAGTCTTGATCTTTCCTGACCTCTCTGCTTCACAAAAGGTCCAGTGGGGGTCACATATATGTATTTGCAATGTAATAGAGCTTTGGCATTTATAATTAATCATAGTGGGGATGAAATCAACCGTCTCTCATTTTTTCATGCCTTTTTTTTCTATCCTTCTCTAAAAATGACTCAAAGTCTATGTTTGGTCTCTAGCTGGCAACAGTAATATAGATAGGTCTGGACTGTCTTTTTCTTGGTAATTTTGCTTGATGCTGTAGGGTGAAAATTCTAAACTTTGTGAGAAAATATAATAATTGTATGTGTATTGTTGTCCATTTGAACACTGTTAAATGTAGATCATATAAGAAACTTGGGTTTATATTACTTTGTCCTTGGATGTTCTAAGCAATTACAACCATTTCAGTAATCTGAAGATGGTTTCACATTTAAAGAAACCATGGGGTGGTGTTGGTGATGTAGTGGTAAGCATAGCTGCCTTTTTAGAAACTCTGGGGAAAAAAATTTTTTTTTCTGCTTAACTAGTTAGAGCTTCATTTGGATGTTAGATGGCCGCTATAGAAGGAACACAGACAGCTGAGAGAAACTCTCTGGCCCAAGATTAAAAGGTGGGTGGGGAGAAAATAATTGTTATTTCTTATTAGTTTTTAAACTTAATTTTTCACTAGGGATTTAATCATGAAAGGTGCTCATCTTGTTCAAATCTGGGCACTATTGCTTTTATGTGGAAGATTCCTGAAACACAGTTTTAGTGCAGACTTCTCTCCTGAGCTTCAGGGCTATGTATCCAATGCCTGTTTATAGTTTCTCTTGGATGTCCCATACTCATTTCTTACATTGCCAGTACAATCAGCTCTCCTCCTATGCAGCACTATTTTTCCAGTTGCCAAGTCAGAATCCTGGGAATTATTCTAGCCTCCTCCTCTTCTTTCACATCTAATTTCTCTTAACTCGGTCTACCTTTTGGTAGAGTTTCTAGTTAGCAATGATTATGGCTCTGGTTTTTGGCATCCAATCATGCCTTACACTGAAGCTGAGTGATTCAAGTTTGATTTTGGAACTCACTGTTAAAAATTTCTCCATGTTCAGATAAAGAAGGAGAAACCTTAGGTGAGCAAAGAAGTTGACTTAACTGAAGATGATGGGCAAGGGGAGGACACCCTAATGCACATGATGTACTTTCACAAACATATCAAAGTCGATCACTACACTGAACTTTAGAAGGAGGGAGAAGGAGGGAGTGGGGTGGGAATTGGGGAAGGGTTAAATGAGAAAAGTGTGCATGTATGCCTTTACCAGCTTGTACTTAACAAAGATGTATGATTACAATGCACCAATTAAAAAAATTGTTTTACCCATGATCTCAGGACTAAGTAGAATCTTTAAAAGTGTAGTTTAAAAAGGTCCTTTAAAACATTAGCTTATGACATGCCCTCCTTGAATGTTTTCACTCTCTGTTTCTGAGTCTTCTTGCATACTTTCCCCAGAAATCCCCCTTTCTCCCTCTACTACCACTTTTGACTTGGCTAATTTGTAGTGGTTCTTCAGGATGCAATTTAGAGATCCTAACATTCAGGAAACCTCCCTGACCACTGTCCCCAGGTTTGAGTGGATCTACTCTGGGTTAATGATTATCATAGTACTTATCTCACGGTAATATGCCCACCTGCCTTCCTCCCTGCTCAATGCTCCTTGACATAGAGACTGGCCTAGCCCAACTCAGCACATAGGTGTTGTTTTAAAGTGTTCTTAAATGCACAAAATAGTAACTCCAAACAAAGTAAAAACAAAGCAAAACAAACAAAAACACCTCCAATTCCAATAGTAATGTGATCTACCTCTTACAAGGTAGAGCAGGTCCAGAGAAACGTACAGGGACTCTGGCTATGGTTACTGATATCAGGTTTTTGAATTAAAATAGAATTGGGAAATGTTTCAAAAACGATTCATTAATTCAACAAATGAACATGTTCACATAGATAATTGGTATCATATAGTAGTATCTTTAGTTTTGTATAACTTTTTAGAAAACTGATTAATAATTAATAAAACTTTCCATATTAGAGTTTAAATATAATAATTATAATAATAATTATCCAGATATGGTGATGCACACTTGTAATCCCAGTACTTGAGAGGCTGAGACAGAAGGATTGCAGGTTTGTGGCCAGCCTCAGCAATTTAGTGAGGTCCTTTGCAACTTAGTGAGACACTGTTTTAAAATAAAAAATAAAATAGGGTTGGGGGTATAGCTCAGAGGTAGAATGCCTCTGGGTTCAATTCCCAGTACCATAAAAAATTATAGTAATAGCTAATATTCACTAGTTGCCAGGTGTACTAAGCACTTTATATTGGTTATTTATTTTGATTTAAATTTCTGTTTAATATGAATAATAATTATACAGGGGATCCCCTCCCTCAAAAAACTCCCCAAATACCAAAGCTGTGGAGGGATTCCAGCACATTAGCTAAACTCTTTATGAAATTAGCATAGATTATGCTTTGTGGCCTAGAGGACACATTGTTTTTATTCTTCATTTTTTTCCTGTTTCTGGGAGAAAGTCATCTGAACAGTGGGTTCCTAGAATGTATTTAGCCTTTGTTGTTATAATAAGGATATAAAAAATTAATGATGTTCCATATTAAAAGTATACTTATATATTATACCTTACAGGTACAGGTACATATATATTATATGTATATTACAGATACATTTATGTACCTGTAAGGTATAATATCATTAAGATGATGTCATTAACCTAGCTCCAAGTGACCATCAGTGGTCTCCCACTAGGGGCAGGTAAATGGGATTGCTGAACCTGAGGCAATGATGGTCAAAAAGGATGTCAAGGAGGCTGTAAACCAGGGAAGTTGGGGTGTGGTGCACCTACTGAAGCCCTAGTGGTTCCCTCGGGGTTATGGAGACCACCTTTTACCTGTGACAGGAGGGTGGCTCTTCAAAATTGCTATCCCAATCACAGCCATCTTCCCACAGCCTCATTCTCACCCAGCCACACCTATTTGCACTGCTCACAGAGAAAGGAGAGCAACTACTGCTGTTAACTGCACAGAGGATCACATTGGACACTGAATCACTGTGCAGTTTTACAGATTGAGCCAAGAGTACAAGGGAGTTGTTCTGGAGAAAAGTGGTAGGATTTTGGTGAAATAGTGTTAGTTGAAATACGAGCATAGACAATGAAAGTCCTTAGGGTATTTCCTGTAAGACCAGCTCCTAATGAAATTATAGAAAGGTTACCAGTCTGTTCCATATTCTACTATATTGTTTGTGTTGATGGGTAGTCAGACATTTAAATAAATTGTGTGAAGGTGTATAGAAATATATACTCGGATTTTAAGATAAATCAAACAAGCAACTCCAGTACATAGAAAATTTAATTTGAAATAAAATATTTCATCATTAAGAAGTTTTAGTTTAGTGCCTTGGCACCAAGGATTTAAGGAAATGGTTGTGTTTGATCTCAAATTAATTCAGGTAAACAGAAATAACTGAAAATTTATAAATACATGCATATATATGCACATATATACGTACATGTGTTCAAATTATATATGTATATATACTCAAAAGATATGTACTCAAGATATATATAGATTCAAGATATATAGGGATTATATGTCTATATATAGCTCTATATATCTACACAGATATATATGTATATATGTATACACACATATATATATGTATGAAACTTTGTATGTGCATGTGTGTACATATACACATATAAAATCTACCCTCTCTCAGTGGTGGAATTCTCTAATTTTATTTATGGCACATATTTTGGAAAGCTTAACCCCTAAAGAGGCACACTACTCCTATATAAAACAGATCTCTACTCTCCTACTTTAAAAAATTTAAAAACACTTAAAAATTTATTCATTTCTACTCTTCTGCTTTTAATTAATGTAGTCTTCTTTAAGGTTGTTAATTCAGATAAAGAATAATTCCGAGCTGAAGGAACCTGAGTATATACTTGGGACTGTTTCCTCTTTTTAGGTGGATGAATAAAAGCTTCTAAGAGAAAGGGACTGTTCTTTGTTTAAAAGTTACACTTGTGAACTATTGGGGTAAAAACATCTATTCCATGAAGTGATTCTCTTAAAATATTTTCTTTAGCTGTAGATGCAGTAATGGAGCTATGCACAATTAAGTATTTTGCTTGCTTCCAATCTGACTTTTTTTCCTAGAAAAGTTTCTTCCATAGTTAGTAGCAGTGGCAAGTATGGCTGAAAGAGAAGTGTTGGTATTCTATGGGAGAGAGACTATTTCAAAAGTTAGGTGTTATCAGCTAAATGTTTTGTCAAAGTTTCTTGGGAACATGGCAGTTTCTCTAGTCCACGTCCGAAGTCTGGGTTGTCACACACAGAAGCTCATTGGGAATTTCCAAAGTCCCCCATAGTTTCACTTTTGTGTGGCCCTTTAAAATGTAATTTTAAAAAAATCTATGATTTACAAAATATAGAAAGTTGTTAGAAATTACTAACAGATATTATTATTTAAAGTACAATATAAATATTATTAGAACCCAACTTAGGTCCTAAATTGGGGTTTACCTACTTAAAATAAAAAAATTAAGAAAAAGAACCTGAACATTTTATTTTTATAGGGGACTTGCACAGAAAGACTATGTTTGTATTGTGTACATGTATTTTTGTTTCTCTGACTTGTCTCTGTTGTGGGTACACAACCAGATGTGGGTTTTTTTTGTTGTTGTTGTTGTTGTTTTTGCTTATTCTAGTGTGGCCAAGGATGCTTATCAGATAATACTTGAATTACATAGGAATTTGTTTTTATTTACTTTAAGTGGTGCAAACTGTAGTTCTCAATCTGTGAAAAAGAATTCTCTAGGTGGATAAATAAGAAAAATACAAGAATTGGGAAAATATGTAAACTCAAGTTATGAGGTATTTCAAAGATACAGTGCCAGTAAAAATTCTCTTTCCCACAGTTTGCAACTGCCGGACTTCTTGCTTTAGTCTTTCTGTCCTTAAATTTGGAGAAACACATTAAAATTTTGAGATAAAAGCCCTTTTGAGGATGTGAGGGTTGCAGGAGGTCAGAGCAGAGTGAGAAAAGGAGAGGGATAAAGTAATACTTACATGTCTTTGTATAAGAACAAAAATATTTCCTTAAAAAGTTAAAAGTTTTTCTTTCTTTTAGTCTTAAAAACACTTACTTTTATAGGGCACATGATTGTCTGTGTGACTACTCTTTCCAGAGAGAGGTTTTTTGTTTTTAAATACTAGGAAAGCATGACTTATTCAAATTAGATTTTCCATGCTATATTTAGTTTTACAGATGTGTTTAGTTCTAAAACTAACTGTGGTTTACTGTATTCTGGGGAAAGCATGTATATAAAAAAAAATCCCAGGAAACCCTTATACTCAGACACAATTTTAACACTGCACCATGATCTCTCAATGCTATAGCTTATTGCTTCCATTAACTAGAAATCCCTGAATTCTCTGTATGAATCTAAGTTTTGTGGCTAAAGTCTGAGAAACTGATCTCTTATCACATTTTCTGAATAGACAGGTTTTTTTAAAGTTTCTCAAAGCTTTTTGATCTTATTCTGGTAGTTAAAGTAGGTTGTTTCTCTTATATAACAAGAACTAGGAATTCCCAGCAAACAGATTCCATTATGTGTAATGCATATACCAGAAACACACAGATCACATGTGAACATGTTCTCAGTCAAAATACACAGGCACTCACTCAAGGGAAGAATCAGTACTGAGCCAGCCACACACACATGTGCAAATATACAAATGTCAGCAAATCATTTTAGATCCTAATGTCCTCTGAATATTAAAAATGAGCTGACAGACAGCTCTTGTGACGTCCAGATTGCAATTTTCATGATGAAGCAGCTTCAAATCACATCTCGTGAGTTTCGTATTGCACAGCAAAGGACCATGCTGAATATCATGCCAAAGATCTGAAACAGAAGAAACAACTCGTTAGTGATTTTCAAGTGTCTACTATTTGATAGAAAGGTCAGCACACCTGCTTAGGTGTCTAACTCAAGTTAATAAGTAATAATTCCTGGTTATAAGTAGTGTTCTTATATGTTTCTTAAGAATGGATACTGGGCAGACTTTTAACTCTACTTAAAACGTATTACTATGGTATTATTGTTAACAAATTACAAGGCTCTGTTTTAAGAAAAGAGCTTGTGTGGCATAGTGATGCATGCCTGTATGTAATCCCAGTTACGCAGGAGGCCGAGGCAGGAAGATTACAGTTTCGTGGCCAGCTTGGGAAATTTAGCAAGACTCTGTCTCAAAATAAATAAAAAGAGTTGGGAATTATGCCTCAGTGGTAGAGTGCCCCTGGCTTCAATCTTCAGTAGTACTATTAAGAAAGAAAAGAAAGGGGGGGGGGGAGAGAAAGAAATCTGCCTTCCTTTAGCTAGGCATGGTGGCACACACCTGTATCCCAGTACTTGGTGCTTACGAAGCTAAGACAGGATCGCAGGAGGCTAAGAAGGATCGCAGGTGCAAGGCCAGCCTCAGCAACTTAGTAGTGAGACCTAGTTTCAAAATAAAAAATAAAATAGAGGTGGGGTATAGTTCAGAGGTAGAATGCCCCTGGGTTCAATCCCCACTAACTAACTAACTAACTAACTAACTAACTAGTTAACTAACTAAAAAATTTGACTCCATTTCTGGCTCATAGAACAGTTGTCAATAGTTCTTAAGATTAGTACACTACTGATTTTGTAATTATATATTTCAGGTTAATCCTAGATGCCTTTTATATATTCATTATTCTTGTTTAAATGTACTTATGGTCCAAATAGTTTTCTATTGTCAGAAAAGTTTTAAATTCTTATAGTAGTGACCACATATTAAAAATTAGGGCATCTAGTCCATTTCTTTCTTTCTTTTTTTTTTTTTTTTTTGCGGTACTGGGGATTGAACTCAGGGGCATTCAGTCTATCTCCGAGCTATACCCCCAGCCCTATTTTTTATTCTTTATTTTGAAACAGGGTCTCACTAAGTTGCAGAGTGCCTCACTAAGTAGCTGAGGCTGGTCACGAACCCGGATCCTCCGGTCTTAGCCTCCCAAATGCTGGGATTACAAGCATGCGCCTCCACGCCTGGCTTCATCTCTAGTCCATTTCTAAGTGCTTCAGTATTCAACTCAATAGTTCTATCAAAGCATAAACTGAGGTACTTGAACTAGGACATTTCCAACTTCTTCTGTCTCTTGGATAGTTCTCTGAGAAGCCAAATATTTGGATGAAATCAACATTCACTTCCCTGGTTTGAAGAAAAGAATACCAAAAGATTCATGTTTCCCTCAATCATTTCCCTGATTTTGCAGAGTCTGTGGAACCCTGTCTGTGGGTACCCTTTTATAAACAACCATCAATGTTTGTTTTTAAAAACTGGCACCACAATTCTCTGATTCTCTCCTCAGTCCCATCCTAAGCCATACTAAGACCTGTAAATGCTAAACGCGACAGGGCACATCAGTCACTTTGGCCATCCAAACAGCAGACTGAAGTAGGGCATAGCCAGGAACAGGATTCCATACTTCTGGCTGACAGAACTCAATCCCAGTGTGTGGCAGGGGAGACACCTAATGGACGTTTGATTAACTGATTGTACCGTGGAACTCAACCTCAGAAAAGAACTAAAGAAAAAACTCAGGGGGGAGGTGCTGATTCAAGACAGTGAACACGGGCATTTCCTCTTTATCATATGTTCTAATTTGATCTTAAATCTCCCCCAAAGGTTAGTGTGCTGAGGGTGGCTGCCCCCAGCTGATGACACTGTCGGGAAGTGGTAGAACCTTTAAGGAGGTGAGGCCTGAGGGAAGAAGTGAGGTCCCTGGGGGCATACCCTTGAAGAGGATATTGGGACCCCAGCCCTTCTTTTCTCTCTTTTGCGTCCTGGCTGCCATGAAGTGAGAAGCGTGGTTCCAATACATGTTCCCCACCATGATGTTCTGGCCCAGTGACCATGGACTAAGACCTCTGAAACCATGAACCAAAAACCTTTCTTCTGTTTAAGTCATTTATCTCAGGTATTCTGTCCCAGTGATGGAAAGCTGACTAACACGCTATGGTTGTAAGGTTGGATACAACCCTTACCTCATCCTGGTTGTACTCTGAAGGGAACCCCTCAGAAAAACACTTCTTCAGTCTCAGCCTGCTGCAGTCATGAGTCAGGGGTGACTTCTTCCAGGCTGCTTATTTGCTGAGATCATAGAATTATTAGGAGGGTCTATTTGATACCTCCACTATGCAGAATGTTTTCAAACTTCCTGCCTTAGGATTGTCCTTGAGGAGCTATAGAACTGCAACCAGGGTAGCCCCAGAGCAGGTGAGAGGGCCTGAGAGATGTCCCTGGTTTTGGAGGTCCCCAGCATAGTATTTTCAACCACTGCCCCACCCCTCAGTGCTGTACTTATGGAAAAGGGGGGAAGTGCTTGTGCATCCCTGAATGCTGCTGATTCATGGATCTCCTCACCATTCTCACAGCCCTGCCTTAGTGAGTGCCATTAGCTTCTCTACACAAAGGGCTAGCGAGTCATTATCTAGTTATTATCATCCAACCTTTGGAGAATGGAAATCACCTCTTTATTGGCCTTCTCAACTCCAATCTTGCCTTTCTCCAACTCTTTCTCCATTGTATACCACAGGTCCTTTTAACCCTTAAGGGCTCCCCTCTCCTTAAGCATGAAGCCTGGCCTCCCAGAAGGGCACACAAAAATTTCAATGGTATGGTTCTGATACTCTGCCAGTGCAAGCATCTCTTGCCACTCCAGCCATTCCTGTTTGTGGCTGTCAGCTCTTCCTGTACCATCTTCCTTTGTTCTTCAGAAGTACTGATCCACCTATGGGTGCCAGGAAGCTTCATACCTTCTCATATGCTTTGCCTACATTCTGGATTTGAAACACTCAAATTATGTAGTGAGCTGGCATTTAGTGAGTGCTACATGTTCCAGACACTTTATATAAATAATTTGTAATAATACTTTACATGTAATACCCCATTTAATCATCACAACAATCTTATGAATTTGGTATGTTAAAATCCCCATTTTTAGTCAGGCATGGTGGCACATGTCTGTAATCCCAGCTACTTGGGAGGCTGAGACAGGAGGATTGCAAGTTCAAGGCCAGCCTGGGTAACTCAGTGGGAACCTGTCTCAAATTAAAAAATAAAAAGGGCTGGGAATGTAGCTCAGTGGTAGAGTGCTTGCTAAGCATGTGTGAAGCCCCAGATTCAATTCCCAGCACCACAAAAAAATCATTTTACAGATAAGGAAATTGAGGCATAGAGAAACTAAAAAGTTTTCCTACAATCCCAGGGCTTGTAAGTAGTGGGACCAGGTGTTGAATCCTGGTTGTATGATGCTAGTGCTTGCCTTATTGATTGCTATGCTATGCTGCTGCTTCAAATCATAGGTGAGAGAGACTAACCTGATATTATGTTATCTTGAATTGAAAGTCATGTAACTAGGTTAATATTAGTGGCCTTAAAATGGGAAGTTATTGCAATGATAAACTCAAGGTCATAATTAGGTCAACACTGAAATTTGTGCCATATTTTAGAGGACTATACATTGATGTATTTAATTAGTTTTATTCTTAAAGATCTACATCCTTTGTCCTTTATGAGAATTCTGTGTGTGTGTGTGTGTGTGTGTGTGTGTGTGTGTGTGTGTGCCTGCGCACGCACCCGCATGCACATGCTGGGGATTGAACCTAGGGGTATTCTATCTCTGAGCTACACTCCTACCCCTATTTTATTTTTTAGTTTGAAACAGGGTTTCACTAAATTACTGAGTCACTAAGTTTCTGAGGATGGCCTTGAACCTATGATCCTCCTGTTTTAGCCTCCCAAGTACTGGATTACAGGTGCGCACCACTGCGCCTAGTCAGAATTCTCTTTTATGATACTTCCATCTCACACATGAAGAAAAATTGGATGCAAAGGTTCAAGGTTTCTTAGAGGGCGAAAAAGGGTAAGTTCTGGAACTTTCTCACCGTGAGGCCTGCAATTCCAATACCGACAATTCCAATGAGCTGGAGCTTAACACTGATTATGGTCTCAATTTCATCAATGCAATTCTGTTTTGGGAAGAAAAGGAATACAAACTTTTTCACACATCAATGCAATTCTGTTTGGGGAAGAAAAGGAATACAAGCTTTTTCACACATGTATGTGTGAATCATACTGCAATCCTTTCCTTCTCCACAGATCATTTTGTAATAGTTAATCTATGTCAGCCTTTGCTCATATGTAAACCATTCCTCCTAGGTAACATCATCCTGGCAACCTGAAAGCAAAAGTGGAGTTTGGGGAAATACAATCCTTTTGGTGGATTTCGCTATGTAGGCCAGTGGTTGCTTCAGAGACCTGAAACATGGCCAGAGGATGCTATTTCTCTGGGATCTGAGGCATTTTAAAATTTGAGGGTTCTTGCTTTCAGTGAAGAATAAATGAATTAATATCCCTAAAATAACAACCCTTTGTTTTCATATTGTCATTTGCAGCTTAAAAGGCTTTTTATGTACTTGATCCAATTTACTATGCAAGGTAGGCATTACCTATTAAGAAACTAAAAAGTCTGTGTAGGTTTAAATTAAGCAGAGGAAAGTCATGCCATAGGAAGGCCAGATCTTGTGGGTTAGAAGACAATTCTCTCCTGTGATGGCTGGGCTATTGGCCCCTATCCTTCTAAGAGACCTGTGAAGCAGCATGGGTTCACAGGACCTTCGTGGACAAGGGAAAATTGGACAGGGAGCAGAATAGATAGCCTTACCCATTATTAGTTTTCCTGGCTCCACACACTTCTCTGTGGAGTTCTCTTAAGAAGAAGTATGTTCTCAACTCAGCTGCAGCCTCGGGCCACTCAGGTCCTTTCACTTGTCACTGGTCAGCTTCCTCTGATAACCACACAAGATACCTGAGACCCACCAACCCCCACCTCCCCATGTCTCCTTTCATGCTTCACTGAACCAACAAACATTTACTGAGCATCTACTTTGCATCAGGCACTGGAATGGGTTGGAGGATATGGAGATAATAAGAAATGGTTTATTCTGCTTTCAAAAATCTCAGTTTAGAGAAAAGCACACTCACAAAATATTATAATACATTCTGATAAGCATTTAGAGACACCAGTATAGACAGTGGCTCCCTTACATCCTGTAGAAAGTAGGAGTCAACCTATAGCATTTCTTCCAACCTTCCTCTTCTTCACCCATACTCTTTGATGCTTCCTTCTTTCAGTGCCAGGACAGTTACAGGGAGCAAGTGTAGAAAGTGGACAAGGCAGTGCCCTCCCTGACTTCTTTTCCTCTCACCAGCATTGAGGAGGTATTGAAAGTTCACCCCTTCTCTGCCTCTGGGGCTCCTTCTCTCTCATTTCTTCAGGGAGCCTGTGCTCCAAGTACCTTCTTCCTTCCTGTACAGTCAGCCTCTCCTATTCCATTGACATTTCCACTCACCACCTAACACCATGTTCAAATTCTTCAGTCTAAAAAACAAGGACACTCATAATATGGCCCTCCTCTAGCTGTCCAAGGTCCCTCCTTTCTTTCATAGCTAGGCTCCTTCTTATGAAAAACAAACGAATGAGACATGTATTGGCTTTACTTAATTACAAAGGAATACATGGTTATTAAAAAAATTTGGGAAATGGATGTTAAAAAAGGAAAATAAAAAACATCTGTACTCCCACCAAGATAATAACTAACATTGTTGGTGATTCTTATGCATACAAACACCCTCATACACAGTTAACTCTTTGTATTTAACTGTGTGCTTTTTTTAACTTAATGCTACAAATTAAAAAATGTCTATTTCACTAAAAATTCCTTGCAGCCATGATTATTTTTGGCTGTAAAACATTTTATCATATGAAGGTACCATAATGAATGGTACCATATGAAGGTATTATAGGAAGGTATCGTATGAAAGTACATAATTGTTATATAATTGCATGCACTTAACAATTCTGTATTGTCATGTATTAAGGAACTAATATTTTGTTCTTACAAATAACACTGTACTGAATACCACTGCACAAAAATTTCTGTCCACATTTCTCATTCTTTTTCATTAGAATAAATTCTGAGAAAGTTTGCTTGACCAGGCTATGTTAGGAATGTGGGCTATATGTGGAAAACGAAGAAGTGGTGCTAATTGTGCTCTGACAATGATTGATATGTCGTAAATGTATACGTAACCCTGTTGTACTCAAGAAATGTATAAAAATTCCGTGCTGAACAAAATAAATAAATAAAATGAGAAAAGTCTGTAAAAATTAAAAAAAAATTCTGAGAAGTGGAATTTCTGAATCAAAGGGCATGAACATACTTAGCACTCCAGTCTTACATAATTGTACTGTCCTTTAAGACTATTGTAAAAACTTTTCTGAAAATGTTTTTATCAGCTGGGTGTGGTGGCACACGGTTGTAATGCCAGTACTTGGGAGGCTGAGACAGGAGGACTGCAGGCTTGCAGGTAGACTCAGCAACTTAGTGAGGTCCTCTGGAACTTAGACCCTGTTTCAAAATAAAAAATAAAACAGGGCTGGGTTCAATTCCCAGCACCAAAAAAAAAAAAAAAAGTTCATTTCCCATAATTGTTGCCCAAACTGTATGTTGTTATTAAGGTGGAAAACAGCTTGGCCAATTTCACAGGTTAAACAATGGCATCTCTTCATTTAAATGTTATTAATTTTCAAGATTACTTTTTTTGTGTGTGTGAAACTAAGGATTGAACCTAGGGACATTCTACTTCTGAGCCCATCCCCAGCCCTATTTTTTATTCTTTATTTTGAAACAGGTCTCACTAAGTTGAGGAGGGCCTCACTAAGCAGCTGAGGCTGGCTGCAAGCCTTCGATCCTCTTGTCTAAGGCTCCCAAGTATTGGGATTGCAAGCATGAGCCACCATGCCTGGCTCAAGATTACTTTTAATTGCCTATGCTTTTTTATATGTTTAATGGTAATTTGGATTTTATCTTTTATGAACACTCTTTTCATATCCTTAGCCCAAAGCCAAACTACTTGAAAGCACAACCTCTCTCTTCCCGTTTCATTTCCTGCAGCCTGGGCTCTGTCCTCAGACCAAGTCACCATTTACCTTAAATGCCAAGTCCTGTTGGTTTTTCCATAGTTACCTTAGTGGACCTTCTTAGGCTTTTAGTTCTTAAAAAACCATTACATTTTCTGCCCCTGTGCCATTGCTTACACTATTTCCTTTGCAGGCAGGCCTCCTCCTTCCCCTCTTTAATTGCATAAATACTTCTCACTCTTGAAGATTTAGCTCAGACACCATTACCTCTAGTCAGCGTTTGCTGGGTCCCCCACCCTCTGGCTTCTCCTAAGTGCCCTCTTCTCTGCTTTTATAACACCACAGAAATTCAACAAATCATGAGCCTGTGCATACACCCATTACGGTACTGTCTCCATTTCTGTGTTCACTTCGCCTAGATTGCAAGTTCCTGGTCAGTGTGGAGCTTTTCTTACTCATCTTTGTATCCACAGTGCTGACACGAGTCAATCATGCTAAACTGACCTCGATGGCAGCATTGGGCTCTGGTAGCGATCCTGCCTCTTCCCAAGCAGGATCCCATCTCTTCCCAAGCATCTTCTCACTTGTGTCTGGCTACCCCTCTCAGTTTCCTTCTTCGATTATTCCTTTTTTGGCCAGCTTTAAATGTGTTGTTCCCCAGGGTGCTATTCTCATTCTTCATTTCTTCCAAATTCCATGGATCAAATGCATATCTATTAAAACTTTAAGACTCCATAAGTTAGATACCCCAACCTCTCTTCAGAGTCACAAACTAGATTTTCCAACTGCCAATTGGATATACACTCTTGGAAGTTCCTCTGGCTCCTCAAAAATCACATTAAACGCTGGATCTGTTTTTTTTTCCCCTCCATAATTGGCTCCTTCTCCTCTATTCCTCAACATAATAAACAACACCATCATCTATAGAGGTGGAAGAGCCACAAACTTGGGAGCTATTTCCTCTCCTCTGATGTCTCACTGGTCATTAGTCCTATAGAATTTACCTTCTCCTCTTAAGTCCTGTTGCTCAGTCCAGCTTATCCCAGATAACATCTCTTGGCTGACAAGGAGAAGAGAAGGTTTCCCAACTGGTCCTCAGGTCCAGGCTACTCATTTTCCATCAATCCTCCACATTGTCACCAGAGCAAACTTGATCAAATGCAAATCCTACCCCAGATTCTACCTTATGTGGCTCCCTGAGCTGGAGCATGAAGGCCAGCCTTTTGGTTTCAAGAATATCCAAGGCCCTTCAAAAATGAGTCCCTCCTCTTGGAAGAACTCATCTCCCCCAGGCAGGCACCCTGGGCTTTCAGCCTCTCCTCCATGCTGGCACTTACGGGAATCCAACTACCTTCTCCTGTCTCCATGCCTTTGTCCTATTCCCTTTGCCTGCAATACCCCTTTCTCTTTGGTTTGCTTGCTTACTGAACTCCTCTTCATTCTCCAAAATTCATCCTGACACATCAACACATTAGGGAGCTTGGGGCTCGAGTGGTACTGTAGCTTTAACTCAGTCCGTGTGGTATTAACGGCTCCCTGGTGGGTCTCTCAGCTGCAGGTGAGCACTCTGAGGGTAGTACTATTTCTTGTTCATTTCAACCAACTCAGAAGGACACAAAAGACGTTGAGTGGTGGTCAGTGGCACAAGCCATAACTTACATGCCATCATACTTTTACAGCCAAATGCCTAAGGGCACTGATACTAATTATCTTCACGTTCTCCCATCTCTTTATCTTTCCCACGCGGTACCTGTGTTCCTCTCAACTACTTCACTGGAACTGTGTGGCAAAAGTCACGAATGACCCTTTAGGCAACAGTCTTCATTTACTTTTTCTCTTTCTAGCATTTAACTTTATGGGCAAACTGTTTCCTCCTTTGGCTTCCCAGCCACCTAGTCAGACTCTAACTCCTCCTTCAGTCTCTTATTCTGGTTTCTTGTCCTCAGCTTACGCCTTAAACAACAATGTGTAACTTTACTCTTTCCTGATTCTATACATGTTTCCCTGGGTATTCTCATTCACTCCTATGGCTTTATCTACTGCCAGTATGCCGAAATTTTTACACCCATCATCCTCAGACTACCTGTGAATCCTATCGGCACCTCAAATACAGACTTGATCAAAACTGAGTGGTCACCTGCCCCCTTCACTATATTCACCTTTTAGCAAGTGAACCTCAGCCTATTCAGTTACCCAGCAGAAATGTGGAGCCCTCAGCCTCCTTTCTACTCACCATGTACACCCACTCAGCAACCCAGCCCAGCCCTCCTGAACGTTTCTGGAGAATCTCACTCCCTCTTCTTCCTTACAGTTTGTGACTTGCTTTGTTCCTTCATCCTCTCTTACCAGGGTGACCACAGCTGCCACCAGCGTGGTCTCCCTCCATTAGTCTCCAATCTTCCATCCTACCCTTCGCACACAGCAGCCTGATACTCTCTGCACAACGCGAAACTGATTAGGTTTCATTTTCTGCTAAAAGCAATGGCTTCCTCAAACCTCCAAGTGCGATACTGAGCCTTTGCCTGCCTCCTTCAGAATATCTCTTGCTGATCCCTCTGGGCTCCCTGCTCTCCTGCGGTCCTGGAGTACCACACCACTGTGCCTCTGCACTTGCTGCTTTTCTGCACCTGGAATGACCTTCCTTTGTCAAAACTCAGCCCAAAGACCCCCTTCTACATGAAGCTTTCCTAACTCTGCTCTGTATTCATGGTGTCCTGTATGGACTTCTCACACAGGTGGTTGAGGCAGGGACCATGTCTTTTTCATCTTAGAGTGGCACAGTGCCTGGCACAACACTTAATAAATGAAGCATTTATCAGTGCTCTGACTACCCTGGGGAGGTGTGGGGCAACATTCTTGGGGCACACACCTCTGACCCAGCACTTGGCTTCATTACTGGCAAGTCAGCCTACCATCACTGGTGGGGTATTAAGAGATTGTGACCCAGCATTGTTCTACATGTAATAAAGTGAAGCCCAGAATCCACTGGAAGAGGGTCTCCTAGAGTCCCTCGAAGGTAGGACCACCACCTCACACTACAAGGGTGGGGGGCAGGGGCTGGCAGAAGCTCACCTTGTGGCCTAGAAGCTCCTTTGGGCACGTGGGTT
This sequence comes from Graphiurus murinus, assembly GCA_004027655.1. Lineage (NCBI taxonomy): Eukaryota > Metazoa > Chordata > Mammalia > Rodentia > Gliridae > Graphiurus > Graphiurus murinus. Next base: position 28,966 of record PVLC010018826.1, read on the forward strand.
GCACCTGTTCAGAGCTTTCTTTTCCACAACACTGAAACTGAAGGAAAAAAAAAAAAAAAGGACTTTAGGATGTGAGAAGGAGAAGCAGCATCTATGAGTCTGGGCATGACTGCTAAGAATTGGCAGTGCCAAGGCAGCAAAGCAGCTACGAGCTCCTGTCTCTACAACCCAAACTGCTATTTCTGGAAAGAGAGTGAAGAAAGAATCACATAGTCATGCTAAAACACCAAGAAAATGAGTTCCCTAAAGCTGTCTCAGTTTTATGATAGGAAGTGACTCAAGGCAATCCAAACAAGGCAAGAAGGTAATTGACAGTGTCTGTGTAAATTGCTGTCTTTAGACAGGAGCTGGGCCTTTCCAGTCCTTCTTTCAGATGGGGAATCATATGACCTGATGAGGGGCCCAAGTTTTATGAACTTTAGGAAGGGCTCATTAACTGGGGGACTGTCTTGGAAGGAGACAAGTGGCCACAGTAAACCCCAGGGGCTAAAAGAACAGGACTGACGATTGGTTGGCTAACAGGTAACCTGCCTTATGGCTGGATTGTAAATCAAAGGTACCCGTGTGTTGTTTTATGTGGCTGGAGCACCTTCCAATACAACATAGAGAAGATCCGGGTACTGAAAATACTTGGCTCAGGAATTCATAACTACTTTTCTACATCAGTGAGAAATCAGAACAACTCTGGCCTGGCCTATCTCCTCGACAGTCTCCCTTGATTAACTATGTAGCTCTGAGCATTCCATCAATAGAACAGTCCCACAGAATGTTCCAGAGGGAGTATTGCCATCTCCTCTAACCTACCTCCCCATTTTATAAGTGGGTTTTGGGGAGGCCAAGTAACTTGCTCTGGGTCATAGAGCTGTTGCATAGCAGAGCTGCAGCTGAAATGAGCTTTCCTGAAGCTTGAAGGCCAATGTTTACTTCTGTTACACCACAATGCCACCCTTTGAGAGAACTTTGACTTGCTTTCTCTTTTTTTGTTGTTGTACTTCTTTGTCTCTCTTGGGTACACACTCTGACTTTCTTTTTCTCTTCTATGTTTCTTCATAGACTGCAAACTATAGCTCTCATAAGGGCAAAAATAAGGCTGCTGTTTGCCTTTACTAGATTTATTTTTGATCCAGGTGATTACAGAGAATCTGGCTCATGCATGATCTTTGGAAGATGTGATGTCAAAAAAGAAGTGAAGCTACTCACTGCTGAGTGGAAGGTGATGAGAGTCCCATTTCCCTTTCCTCTGTCTTTAAGGTAGTCATTATAAGCTTCTTCATACATGGTCTGTACATGTCGTATAGCCTGAAAGAATACCAGGAAAACTGAGAACACAGTGAATGGGAAGCTTCAAATGTTCTCTTTTCATCAAGGAAAATCCCCTCTTCCATACCCCTAAAAGAGTCTGCCTTTCCATATGTTTATTTTAAGATGATTCTGCATATATGGAACAAAATACATATTCTAGAGTTTTTAAGATGGTTTTGAGGATGAGAGAATAGACTAACCAAGAACAGTTTCCATAGACTACAAAGATTTCTTAGAGTGGAGGTTTCCAAACCTGATAGAGCCCCAGCATCAACTAGATCCCAGGTTCCTGGGCTTTACCCTCCCAGGAGATTCTGATACACAGCCAGGGTGGGGACCTATGCAATTATGGTACTCCATAGTTAAAATGACTCAAATCTTTTCATGATATGGTTTAACAGATGTTCATCACCAAGGAAGACTTTATGCTTTAAAATACCATATAAAGTGTATAAAGGTATATAACCCCAAATCTTAAAAGTTCCTAAGATCTAGCTCCACTTCTGCATAGAGGTGAGTTTAAACCAAACTATGGATATAACCGGCTACTTTAGAAAAATTCCGTAGGAGGTAAAATTCACTTATTTTATATGTTTATCATATTGTAGTCTAAAAGAAACACAGTATAGTCACACAGTATTGAAGGTACATGAATTAATCTGAAATATAGTACATGTAGGGTACCATCCTTCTTACTTTCCTTTTTATTCCTCTCTGTCTCACAGTGTGTTTATTCTTCTAAAAGGCTACTTCCTCTGTGGGGCCTTCTGATGACCTATTCATCCTTAAGGACCAATGACATTGTGACAATGGACAGCTTGACCATGTGTGTTCTTCCTCTACCACTCTTTATCATGTATATACTCTTGCCTCATTTTGAACTAGGGATAATCTTAGACTAGAGATCCTTTTAAAAAATCATAGACTAGTTTATGAATCAAATGGAAGCTATGAGCTATCTCCCTAGAAAAATGTGTACATGCATATGCATGCACTCTTGTTACATGCTCATACACACATATGCTCAGTTCTTGGCACCGCTTCTAGGTTAAAAAGTTCTGCTGATACTATAATTTTGGGGGCTATTTGATTTCTTAACAATACTATAGGCATCAATATTCTCATATCTTACACCTTCAAGAGCACACTTTAACCACCATTAAAAGGAAATGTAAGTAATTTTACTTACTACACCCTTGCCTATAAAAGCAAATACTCCAGTGGTTACTTCAGCAG
>PVLC010018827.1:0-31506 GCA_004027655.1 Graphiurus murinus
GCTGACATGTCCCGTCATTGCTGCTTTTGCTGGCATTTGAACACTTACCATTCACCAAATACTATGTGATTTAGGCTGTGAAGAACTAAAAATCCAAAAAAGTGACTCAGGCAAAGAACACTTTATCCTTTCATAGAAGTCTGGAGGAGACAGTCCTAGAGTTCACTCAGCTCAATAACATTACCAGGGACCGGGATTTTTTTTTTTTTTTTTTTTTTTTTTTTTTGCGGTACTGGGGATTGAACTCAGGGGTGTTCTATCTTCGAGCTACACCCCCAGCCCTATTTTTTATTCTTTATTTTGAAACCGGGTCTCACTAAGTTGCCGAGTGCCTCACCAGGTAGCTGAGGCTGGTGGAGAATCCGGATCCTCCAGTTTCAGCCTCCCAAATGCTGGGATTACAAGTGTGCGCCACCACGCCTGGCTGGGACAAGGCTTTTAATTGTTCTTCTTGGCTTATTATTTTTTTCATCAGGATACTGGTTGCCCCCTGGGTCTAACATGGCTGCAGTAGCCCCATGCATCATGATTAAAAGCAAAAGTAGGGTAAAGGGTTTTATTTTATTCCTGGACTGGCCTTCTCCTTTCACCAACAAAGGACACATAAAGCTCCCAAATCCTTTCTCCTGTACCACATTAGGTAGAACCAAGTCTCAAGGTCATCCTTCCCTGAAAGACAATCCTGGAAAGAGGCACCTGCAAAGGGGTCAGCCTTGCAGTGACAAGTGCCCCGAACAGACCTGGGCTTCTGTTATCACAGAAGTCACTGGCTGCTGAGCGGGTCACAAGCTGCCCAGCCCACTGTCCTGGAGCTCAGCGTCCATTCTCTTGTTCTGGACAGTCAGTGCCAAGAGCTGCCACGAGGTCTGGGAGACACAGTACCTTGCCCAACGCTGTGCCAGGAGGATCCTGGAAGAGCCAGGCTTCTTCATAAACTCGTCAAAATTGGCAAGACCCATAAAGGTCTTGAGGCCTCAAAATACAGCTTCCTGCCACGGGTAGAGAGAGCAGCCCTGACTCCTGGGAGATCTGCTCCTTGCTTACTAAGGGTGGCTCATTCTTTGTTCAGCTCAGATTGGGTGCTGGTGCAGATTGGGTGAAGGTTCAAGTTCTTACTTCTCAGGCCATTTAATAACATACAAATGAGCTGACCAGGACGGGGTTGTTTTGTGTTTTGAGATGGGTCTCTGGCCTTGAGTTCCTGGAGGGCTCCAGTGATCCTCCAGCAGCCTCCCAAGTGCCTGGGGCTCCAGGTGCAGGCAGCTGCGCCTGGCTCCAGAGAGTGTTTTGAAAGTCTGAGTAAGAAAGGCTCTAAAATAAAAGATTTGTCTGCTTTTAGTAGAGAATTAATTATTCCAAGAGAAACAGGAGTAATAAGGCCTAGAGATGGGAGGGTCGGTGGGATACCCACGTGGAGGAATGGGCAAGGGTGCGCGTGCCCATGGATCTAGGGTAGACACAATTTCTGCTCTGTGGGCTGACTTCCCATTTCACTTGTGCATCAATAAACATGGCTAGAGCAAACTGTACTCACAACATTTAGGAGGATTCTGTATTATCTTGAGGGATAAAGAAAATCATGGTATAAAATGAAGTTGGGGAAATGGAACACTTGGTTGACAGCTCCGAGGCCCGCAGGGAGCAGGTGCTTTGCGTCCAGACCCTGGCAGCCCCGGGTGGCTTCCCCTTAGGGGCCAAATTGTACACCCTGGTCCAGCCTCTTCAAGCTGGGCCCCTGCACGCAGTTCTTTGAAGCCCCAGCTGGACTCGGGGACGGCTTCCACACGCTCTCTTCAGCTCCAACTGCCTCAAATGTGCTAGATGTCTTGATAGAGAAGGTCGTATTTGGGAATATTCTTGGGATCAATAGGGCTTTGGACAATAAGTTTTCCCCGCATTGCTCCTCGATAGATTACTTCAATCAAATCTATGAAGTCTTGTTTGGTTTTGAAACTCCCCACAAACTTAGAGTGATCTGGAGACCTGCACAGCACAGGAGAGAAATCAGTGCTTTCAGAACTTTCAGTGATTAGTTGCTGACGACTTGCCGGATACACAAGATGAATAGTAGCTCTCTTGCTTTCTTCTTGTCAGGGAGGCTTTAGACAGCCTGATGTTTGATTTTCCCTACCTGGTATACGATACATGATTAAAACCAGTGCTGTGGGACACTAACATGAAGCTTGGCGTGAGAAAGATTCTGCTTCACAATCTATTTTTTTTTTTTGTGGTACTAGGGATTGAACCCAGGGGCATTCTACCTCCAAGCTACACCCCCAGTCCTATTTATTTATTCTTTATTTTTGAAATAGGGTCTCACTAAGTTACAGAGGGCCTCACTAAGTAGCTGTGGCTGGCCGAGGACCTGTGATCCTCCTGTCTCAGCCTCCCAAGTACTGGGATGACAAGTGTGCACCACCGTATCTGACTCAAAAATAATTTTTTTTTTTTTTGCGGTACTGGGGATTAAACTCAGGGGCATTCTACCTCCGAGCTACACCCCAGCCCTATTTTTTATTCTTTATTTTGAAACCGAGTGTCACTAAGTTGCGGAGTGCCTCACTAGGTAGCTGAGGCTGGCCGCGAACCCGGATCCTCCGGTCTCAGCCTCTCCAATGCTGGGATTACAAGCATGCGCCACCATGCCTGGCTAAATAAATAGTTTTAAAACACTTTTTTTTTTTTTTTTTTTGGTGGTGGTACTGGGGATTGAACCCAGGGGCATTCTATCTCTGAGCTATACCCAATACTGATTTTATTTTTTATTTTGAAACAAGGTTCACTAGGTTGAGAGTTTCACTACTTGCTCAGACTGTCCTTGAACCTTTGATCCTCCTGTCTCAGTCTCCCCAAGTACTGGAATTACAAATGTGTGTCACCACACCTGGCTAAACACTTTCAAATAGATAGTATTTAAGTCAGTTTCAAACAGATGATGACAAAGCAAGTATATGTCAACCAGAGGAAGAAATGATATAAATTATGGAAACATTCAATAATATTTGGTATTAAGATGCTAAGTAAACCGGGAGTGGTAGTGCATGCTTGTAATCCCAATACTTGGGAGGCTGAGACAGGAGGATTGAAGGCTCAAGGCCAGCCTCAGTCTGAGACTCTCAGCAACTCAGTGAGACCTTGTTTCCAAATAAAAAAATAAAATAGGGCTGGGGATGTAGCCTGGAAGTAGAAGACCTCTGGATTCCATCTCTAGTACCATAAAAAATAAAAATAACCCTAAAACTAAACGATGCATCCACCGAGGGAACAGTACTAATATAAGACCCACAGAGCTGACTTCACGAGCAATGGGTGAGCTACTGAAACGGCTTTAAAGGGAACTTTCAGGATTGCGATGATTTCAGAGTCAACCTAACTTACCCGTAATCCACTTTCATATGCTGCCCATTGAAGAAAAACACCGTAGATGGAATATAACTGATGTCAAAATACTGAGTATAAACTGGAGTGTGGTCCACGTCTACCAGGTATATAGCAGCCATTTTACTTAAGTCAGAAGAGGTCTTCGAAAGCTGTGAATGACAAGAGTGATGGCGGTCACCATATGAGAGGCAACCAATGTTTCTTTTGGGAAACTTTGGACTACAACATTTTGTTTGAGAAAATTCCTGGGCAAGAATTTAGCCCATTTGGGTTTGACATTAAACAGAGTGTAATTTATCATTCAGAGGTTGAACCACTGTTGATGGAGTTATGAGAATGCCCTGGGAAAACTACATTTCGTCCTTTAAGTTTTTGGTTCATGTTTGATTGCTTCTGGAAGGTAATCTTGCTCACTTAACGTGGGCGGAGAGTATAGTTCAGTGGCAGAGCACTTGCCTAGCACGTATGAGGCTCTGGGCTCCATCCTCAACACCATAAGACAAACACACACACATACACATACACACTTAAAACAACTCAGACATAGGTAATACAGATACTGAAATCCCTCCACATCCCTTTCCTCCCAATCCTCCTGGAAATGATACGTATAGTAGCACATGTTTATATGACACATACTACATGAACTGTATGAAGTGCTTCATGTTTGTGAACTCATTTAATCCTTACCACAGTCCTATGAGATATGGATCATCAGAGTCCTCATTTTATAGAGGAGGAAACAGAGGCACAAGAGGTAATACAGTAACTTGCCCCAGATCTCACAGTAAGCCTGGGATTTGAACTTTGGTAGCTTGGCTTCAGAATTTATACTTTTTTTTGGTATGCTGTGGATTGAACCTAGGGTCTCTCACATTAGGTAAGTGCTTTACCACTGAGTTGCATCCTCAGCTCTCTTCTGAATTTTATTTTGAACCTAAGCAAGGTGGCACATACCTATAATCCCAGTATTTGGGAGGCTAAGACAGGAGGATTGTAGGTTCGAGGCCAGCCTCAGCAACTCAGCAAGTCCTGCTTCTTTTTTTCTTTGTGGCACTGGGGACTGAATCTAGGGGCATTCTACCTCTAAGTTACATCCCCAGTTCTATTTTTTTATTCTTTATTTTTAAACAGAGTCTCACTAAGTTGCGGAGGACCTCACTAAGTAGCTGAGGTTGGCTGTGAACTTGCGATCCTCCTATCTTAGCCTCTGAAGTACTGGGATTACAAATGTGCACCACCATGCCTGGCAATGAGCCCGTTTTGAAATAAAAAATAAAATAGGGCTGGGGGTATAGCTCGGAGGTACAGTGCCCCCAAGTTCAATCCCTGGTAAACACACACACACACACACACACACACACACACACACACACACACACACTTCTTTTGAGACAGTCTCACTAAATTGCCCAGGCTGGCCTCAAACTTGGGATCTTCCTGCTTCAGCCTCCCAAGCACCTGGGATTACAGGCGTGTGCCACCATATCCTGCCTGAAAATGAATCCTGATAGCGGCTAGTGGGAAAGCCATAGGGCCAGATTCAGCACAACTGCAGCTCTGGAGGACCAGCTCAGGCAGGCCCATGAGTAGCTTTTTGTTCAAGTGCGCCAGTGAATAGCTACCATCAGGTCCTGCCTGCTCCCATTCATTTACTCTGCAAATGCTGAAGTAAGATATAGATTTTTAATAAAAACTGTTTATTTCAAAAATCCACTTACGATGTCATCTAGCTGCAGGCAGGCAGGATCCTCATCTCTCCCAAACCTGAGAACCAGCACCTTTTCTGCAGTACTTTTTATCGCCTGGTCTACTTCTCTTTTGCTAGTCAGTTTGGGCAAAAGGAAGCTCATCTTGAAAGAATTTGAATGTTAATCCCCACTGTCAATCCTAAAACGAAGCTGTTTAAAGATGGTTTAGGTTAGCATGAGCTCTAATTAAAAACACAAACACACACACACACACACTGACAAGTTTAGGTAACACATTTACATGGTTTAAAAAGAAACATGATTCAAAGGCAAACTGAAATGTCTTCCCACCCCTTGTCCCCATTCTCGCTGTCCATGGGTGCCACACACCAGGTAACTTTTCATTAATTTCTTACATGTCTTCCAGACTTTTGTTGTATAGTTGCAAGATAATACAAAACATGCTTTTATATTTTCTTGCTTTTTACCAGAGATAGCCTATTGTATCAGTCAGTGTTCTAACAGGAAAGAGATGATACTGTCAAATTTGGTCATCTCAAGAGTTTAATTGCCGGTTGTGGTGGCACATGCTTGTAATCCCAGTACTTGGGAGGCTGAGACAGGAGGATCCGAGTTCGAGGCCAGCCTCAGCTACTTAGTGAGGCTCTCTGCAACTTATTGAGACCCTGTTTCAAAATAAAGGATAAAAAATAGGACTGGGGGATGCAGCTCCAAGGTAGAATGCTCCTGGGTTCCATCCCCAGTACCGTAAAAAAAAAAAAAAAAAAAAAAAAGTTTAAGGCAGGATGTAGAAAAACAAGGTGGTGTTATGTGGTGAAGGGGTGGAGCCTCTCCTCTCCCTCTAACCTCTGCTAATGTTCCCGATGTTCCACTCCAGCCAGAACCAGAAGGCACGGGGGCTGGGGTCAGGCAAGCCTCATGGTCCCTGGGCAGGCTAGAGGAGGAGGAAGAGTGGCTCTGGAGGGGCAAATGGCAGAAGATCAGCACACATACTTTAGCCTCTTTTCTGCACTTTGCACTTTTTTTTTTCAGTACTGGGGATTGAACCCAGGGGAATTCTACCTCTGGGCAACACCCCCTGCCCTATTTTTTATCCTTTATTTTGAAACAAGGTCTCACTAAGTTGCAGACCTCACTAAGTAGCTGAGGCTGGCCGTGAACCCGGATTCTCCTGTCTCAGCTTCCCAAGTACTGGGATTACAAGTGTGCACCACCATGCCCAGCTAAAACTTTGTACTTTTTGACCTAATATATGAAGACTTTACTGTACCTCTCTACAGAAAATTTCAGATTCTCTTTCATAGCAGCATGCTATTTCATGCACGTGCCATACTCTACTGAGGGACATTTGTATTATCACCACTTTACTAGGAACACCTCAACACATGGCAAATAGATCAATTAAAATATGTTGTGAAAAATCACAATAAATAAATAAGTAAATCATAAAATACTAGATAGAAGAGGCCTAATCCAACCTCCCCTCTCTTTTTGCTGCTGGATTCTTCATTTTCTAGACTAGTTTGCTTGTAGTTACACTTCTAGTTACAAGGCAAGAATTAGAATATAGTTGTTCATTCTTTTTTTTGTGTGTGTGTGTGGTACTGGGGATTGAACTCAGGGGCATTCTACCTCCGAGCTACACCCCCAGCCCTATTTTTTATTCTTTATTATTTTGAAACCGAGTCTCACTAAGTTGTGGAGTGCCTCACTAGGTAGCTGAGGCTGGCCTCGAACCCAGATCCTCCGGTCTCAGCCTCCCGAATGCTGGGATTACAAGCGTGCACCACCACGCCCGGCTAGGTGTTCATTCTAAAACAGAACTACAGCTCTTAATTTTAAGATTAGAGGAAATTTGAGGAGCTCCTTAATCAAGGAGTATATTATTGATGGATTTCATGGGAGACTTCACTGAGATACTTGATACTTTGAATTCAGTTCCAAAGTTGGCTAATGCCACGAAAAGGGAGGAGATCTCTCTCTCTCTCTCTCTCTCTCTCTCTCTCTCTCTCTCTCTGTGTGTGTGTGTGTGTGTGTGTGTGTGTGTAAGAGAAAGAGAGAGAGAGAGAGAGAGAGAAATCACATTTTTTTTTTTTTTTTTTTTTTTTTTGCGGTACTGGGGATTGAACTCAGGGGTATTCTACCTCCGAGCTACACCCCCAGCCCTATTTTTTTATTCTTTATTTTGAAACCGAGTCTCACTAAGTTGCGGAGTGCCTCACTAGGTAGCTGAGGCTGGCCACGAACCCGGATCCTCTGGTCTCAGCCTCCCGAATGCTGGGATTACAAGCGTGCACCACCATGCCCGGCTGAGAAATCACATTTTAAGATATGCATTAATAAAGCTTCTTACAGGGAATTAAAATGTTCCAGCAATAGGGTCACTTCAAATAGGGAAGCTTGGAGGTAGAATGCCTCTAGGTTCAATCCCCAGTACAAACAAACAAACAAACAGGGAAGCTGATTGCTGGGAGGAACTTGGTCAAATGTGAGTGGCAGAGAAACTTACTGATGAAAGAAAAACTCAAAGAGAACATTGATCTAGAACTCAAATAGAGAGCAACTCCTCTATGTCAACAATGAGGAGGAGTATATAAGGCAAGGGCAATGTTGTCAACAGGGAGGTTAGGGATGAGACTGGACAAATAATGGAAGATAGAAATTGAGACCATACCTAAGATGATGAACATGGCAAAGATGTCAATAGAAGACTCACAAAACAAGAGGTACAGATGAACAGTAAATACATTTGGCTTTTTTTTTTTGCAGTACTGGGGATTGAACTCAGGGGCATTCTACCTCCAAGCTATACCCCCAGTCCTATTTTTTATTCTTTATTTTGAAACAGGGTGTCACTAAGTTGCGCAAACCCCGATCCTCCAGCCTCAGCCTCCCAACTGCTGGGATTACAAGCGTGCGCCACGAGGCCCGGCTTTACATTTGGCAATTTAAGCTTTACAAGTAAGCAAAGAAACGCGAATTAAAAGATGTTTTAAAAAAATCTATTAAATGAGCAAAGATCAAGCAAGACAGTAAGACACGATATTGGCACAACTGTGACTGTAGGGGCAGGCATTCGTAGGCCTTGCGGGAATGCATAGACAAAACCTTTTTGGAAGCCGGGATTGATCCTGGATTCAATTCTCAGTACCCCCCCCGACCCCCTACAAAGCGATCGAAAATATATAAAGTCTGATTTTATATATATATATATATATATATATATATATATATATATTTTTTTTTTTTTGGTATCCTACCTCCAAGCTACACCCCAGCTCCATTTTATTTCTTATTTAGAAACGGTCTCACTAGGTTGCTGAGAGCCTTATTAAGTTGTCGAGGCTGGCTTTGAACCTGCGATCTTCCTGTCTCAGCATCTCAAGTACTGAGATTACAAGAGTAAAACTTAGTTATAATGTACACGTACATATTTACACAGAAAAAGTAGAAGTAAATATCCTAAAACATCATGGATGGACATACCTGAATGTGAACAGACGGGTGATTTTTCTTTACATCCGGGCGCGCGTCTCTACTTTCCCAAACATCCAATCTATGGTTGTCAAAGATATCTGTGGTTAGGCTACTCCTGGCCCACAGCTGCCAGAGGACGACGAAACTTACTTTACTCGTCTACGTCCAAGTTACTTCCACTTCTGGACTGTCAGCAAGTCGGACCCCCAGAGCCGGAATACCCAGGACCAGGACAACCCTCTTTCCGTCCCAAACCCGGCTGCAACCAGAATCCAAAATAATCCGGGGGCTGTTGCCTAGCAACGCTCATTGGGTGGGGGGCACGGAGCGGAAGAATCGGAAATGGAAAGCGGAAGGGCGCAGAAAAAGAACGCACGGTCCCACTCAACAGCCCAATAAGCAAAGGAGATGATTGCAGCCGCCACTCATTTCGACCCGGTTCGGACCGGAAGCCTTGTCGTCACTTCCGCCCTTAGTCAACATGGCGGACAGCCTGTTCCCGTCTTCCCCCGCTACAGGCAGGAGGCGGGTCTTACCGCTTAGGTTAAGCGTGATTGGTCGTAGGGGAAGTCGGAAGTGTTGGGGATCCGAGGGAAGGCCCAGAGGAAGACCCTTCAGCTCTGCAAGCTGGCGCGCGTCCTGTTCCACGCTTGGATCTAGGTACCCATATTTCCCGGGCTCTTCTCGCTGGTATCTGTAGCCGGATAGAGGGGGCCGCGCAGGGTATTATGGGATAATGATGGCCGCTTTCAGGGTGCGAATTTGGTTCTTTGAGGCCGTCTGACCCAGGAGTGACAGCACAGGAGTTCCAAGATTCGGGACAAAGAAGTCCTAAGAGACGCGTTTGGTGAGGTGAGTGTCCTTTCTTCCTTTCTGACCTGTCCTTCGCCAATCATGGCGGCTCCAGGCAGCTGATATCGGTCCCTTGCTCAGGATTGGGACCCGGTTTGGGAAGTTCTCTCGCCCTTGTCACCCAACTTGCTTTACTCACCTCAGAGATGCGGTGCCATTCCTGCTTCCTACGGCCTTTCTCCTTGCTGTGGTCAGATCCTGAGCTCCAGAGATGTTGCCCGGGGTCGCCCTGCGCCCTGACTTAGGACTCTGTCTTAGCCCACTCCCAGACAGTCGCCGAGCCTGATTAGGGCTCCTGGGGTCTTCCTCTCTCACACAGTGGTATCTCAACCAGGCGATTTGATGGACGACCTCCTACAGTAGAATGTCACCTCCAAGAGGACAGGATGGTCCTTTTTGCTAAGAACAGCGATTGACTCAAAAAGGCTTTCAGTGAATAATTGTCGAACGAGTAAGCCCAGGTTCCTTTAGTTTTTCTTTTACCCTCATGACCTTTTTGCCATTAATCTTTATCCAGAATCTAGTTCCTTAACTCCTTTTTATTCTTCTCAGTAGCCAGTTATGTAAATCCTAGCTGACAAACTCCATGTCCTGGATTGCTCTCTATGTTTTCTTGACTTCCTGAACTTTCAAAAGTTGAAATTTACTCATCAGGTGTTTATTTTGCTAGGTCGCAGCAGTCAACAAGACAAACAGAATGGCTTCCTAGGGGCATAATTCCTAGTTGAAATGACTGCTGAATAGAGCCTGTATATCTATGCCTTCCTGCCTGGATTTGCTCACATACATACAGCTGTACACCAGCATGCAGGTTTCTCTCACTCTCTCTCTCTCTCTCTCTTTTTTTTGATATTGGGAATTGAACTTAGGGGCATTCTACCTAAGAGCTACACCCCTAAACCTATTTTTTATTCTTTATTTTGAAACAGGGTCGCACTGAGTTGCAGAGGGTCTCACTAAGTAGTTGAGGCTGGCCACTAACCTGTGATTCTCCTGTCTCAGCCTAGTTTCTCTTTTCTGTTCTGCATGATGACATTTTCAAAATGCAACTTTTTAAATTTTTTTTTATGGTACAGGGAATTGAACTCAGGGTCATTCTACCTATGAGCTACATCCTCAGCTCAATTTTATTTTTTGTTTTGAAGCAAGGTTTCACTAGGTTGCTTAGAGTCTTACTACTTGCCGAGGCTGTCCTCGAACCTGTGATCCTCCTGTCTCAGCTTCTCATGTACTGGTGTTACAGGTGTGCAACACTATGCCTGGCTTAAAATGCAACTCTTGTTTATGCATCCTTATTATGTTTGAAATACTATTCTATAGAGCTATACATGTTAATTAGAGCTTGGCAAAAGATTTTAGATTCTGGAGGTATGCTACCCCTTGACAGTTCCTTTGCTTCACTAACTTGTTGGAATGAGAAGAATTATCCAAGTGTCCCACATAGATGTATGTGAGGGAGAGGTAAGGAGGAATTTGTTACAAATTAAGCTTCAGAAAGTCTTATAGTCTCTTAAATACTTTTTTTTTGCGGTACTAGGGATTGAACTCAGGAGCATTCTACCTCCGAGCCACACCCCCAGCCCTATTTTTTATTCTTTTATTTTGAAACCGAGTCTCACTAAGTTGCGGAGTGCCTCACTAGGTAGCTGAGGCTGGCCGCGAACCCGGATCCTCCGGTCTCAGCCTCCCGATTACAAGCGTGCGCCACCATGCCCGGCTCTTAAATACTTTTTAGGAAACACCATTTCCTAAGTTAGTATTTCTCATCAATATTTTTGGTGAATATGGGTTGTTATTAAACTGATTTTGATTGCTGTGTGGTAATTTTTTTTTTTTTTTTAAACAAAACACTACTGGTAGCCGGGCATGGTGGAGCACGCTTGTAATCCCAGTACTTGGGAGGCTGAGACAGGAGAATCACAGGTTTGAGGACAGCCTTAGCAGGTAGTGAGATTCTCATCAACCTAGTGAGACCCTGTTTCCAAATAAGAAATAAAATTGGGCTGAGGGTGTAGCTCGAAGGTAGAATGCCTCTGGGTTCAATTCTCAGAACCATAAAAAACAGAACAAAACAACCCCCCCCCCAAAAAAAAAAACCCCAAAATATTACTGGTCCAAAAAAAAAGCTGTTAAAGTGATAGAACATGGATGGTAGCCTCGTATCCTCACATCCCTAATCTGGTGTACCTGTGGTTTCAAGGGAGGGAGAGGTAGAAGAACCCATGTAAAAAACTGGGGAGGAACTTCTCAGTACATAGGAACATAGAAAAAAAAATAGTGTAACAATTACATCTCTGTAATTGTATGGCCACAGAATGCTTTCACATACATTTTCTTGTTTGATTTTTCCAGTACTTCCATTGAATAGATAAAGCAAAAATTATTCCCCTTTTACAGACATAGAAATTACAGCTAACTGAATATTAAGTTGCTTACCATTACAGAAGTAGAAAATGTCAAAAGCCTGGGTTCTAATTGACTTCAGATCTAGTTTCTTATATGTATGACTCGTTGTGTCTTGTATCACCAACTTTCATAATAAAACAAGGACCACACACTCAAGCAAAGCAGCTATGTGACAAGTGACCACTCTGAAACTGCCCCCTATTCCCAGTCCCAACAGGCTCAAAACCACTTAGGCTGACATCATGCAAATAGGGATCCCCAGTTAATGGGCATTATGAAAGTTCCTGACCTCCTATAGTAGAATGTCAGCCCCAATGGGGCCCTGGGTAGATGCTGTCCTGCTCCAGTAAGTGACCACTTTTCTTGCCTGGATGATATCCTCTTGGGTCCTGGTGTCTGGGGGTGTATGTGTATCTGTATCTTTGGTGTGTTTCAGGGTGGGAATAGGAGGGTCTTTTGAGACTGTCAGTGATTTGTTGGCAAGGTCTTGACCAGAGGTAGCAAAAGAAGTCCTGGTCTTGGTGCGGGGAAGGTAACATTAACCACCCAAGTATGCATATACCTATAGTTATTCTGGGAGACAGCAGAGCTGAACCTTTTCTCTTATGTCCAATACAAAATGGTTCATTCTCTTTTCAGAGAAACCCCAGAGCCTGTGATGGAGGACTCGAGTGAGGATGCCTCAATCCATCGGTTGGAAGGCACTGATGCGGACTCTCAGGTCGGTGGGCTTATTTGCAAGACCAAAAGTGCAGCCAGTGAGCAGCATGTCTTCAAAGCCCCTGCGCCTCGCCCTTCCTTGCTGGGACTGGACTTGTTGGCTTCTCTGAAACGGAGGGAGCGAGAAGAGAAGGATGATGGGGAGGACAAGAAGAGGTCCAGAGTCTCTTCCTACAAGGACTGGGAGGAGAGCAAGGATGACCAGAAGGATACGGAGGAGGAGGGCGGGGAGCAGGCTGGCCGAAGTGGTCGGAAAGACAGGTAAAGGCTTTTGGGTGGGTTGGTCCGAGGGGGATAAAAATGGAGGCCAGAAAATAGTAGCCAGTGTTTAGTTCTCAGTTTTCTGGTTAGACACTTAGAGCTTTATGATTTTATTCTGACTCTGTAATATTGACAGTAGGTAGGAATTGGTATTTTCTTCACATTTGTGGAGAAAATTCAAGGTAACTAAGGAGTCGATGACAGAGGTTAGAAATGCCTTAGGTTGTTGCTTTGTGAGCTTGCCGCACCAGGGAGACACAGTGGACAAGGACAGATCAGTTGCATGGCACAGGTAGAGGTTGAGGTGAAGGTTTTCTCTTATGATGGTCCCTTTACCAGTTGCCTTTCTATTGTAGACATTATCGATCTGCTCGTGTAGAGACTCCATCCCATCCCGGGGGTGTGAGTGAAGAGTTTTGGGAACGCAGTCGGCAGAGAGAGCGGGAGCGGCGGGAACATGGCGTCTATGCCTCATCCAAAGAAGAAAAGGATCGGAAGAAGGAGAAATCACGGGATCGGGACCACGACCGCAAGAGAGACAGAGGTAAGCTATCCGGCATAGTTCCTCTTGCCTGTTAGCATTTCAGTGAACCTGCCTGCCTTTTTCCTGTTGTAGGAACTTTTCTAATGTCCATTAATGGGGGACCCCTGTTGGCATGAGGTCAGCCTTAGTGGTTTTGAGCTTTTTGGGATTGGGAATAGCAAGCAGTTTAAGAGCAGACACTTGAGACATAGCTGCTTTGCTTGAGTATGTGGTCTTTATTATTATTATTATTATTATTATTATTATTATTATTATTATTATTGGTACTGGGGATTGAACCCAGAAGCATTCTACCTCCGAGCTACATCCCTTTTTATTTTGAAATAGGATCTCACTGAGTTGCTGAGGGTCTCGCTAAGTTGCCCAGGCTGGCCTTGAACCTGCAATTTTCCTGGTTTAGCCTCCCAAGTACTGGTATTACAGGTGTGCGCTACCATGCCCAGCTGTGGCTCTTGTTTTATTATGAAAATCTGTGATAAAGGAAATAATGGGTCATACCTGTAAGAAACCAGAGTTGACTAGAGTGTTGGTGATAAAAGACATTGCTATGGAGCATAGCTAGACATAAGAGCCAGTGCTGATGTTGCTCAGTGATATTTTGAGCTTATGAGCTTGTAACTAGTATGAAACTATTCACCATAGATTTGTAACTATTCTTTTTTAAACTCTTGCAGGAAAATAACTGTTACTCTGAGTCTGAAACTTTGTAGCCAGTGACTATTTTTTCCCCTTGAGAACAGGAGTGTGAGTTTCAGGAGCCATGCTTTAGAGAAGCGAGTTGGGGAGGACTGTCTTTTCTCTAGGTGCAGATGGGTGTATGCTGGGATGGGGCACGTTGTTTTAAGCTTTGCCTGCATCTGACTCTTCACAGACGACCGGGATAGAAGTAGGCACAGCAGCAGATCAGAGCGAGATGGAGGCTCAGAGCGCAGCAGCAGAAGAAATGAGCCAGAGAGCCCGAGACATCGGCCTAAAGGTAGACCTGACTCTAGGTGCTGGTTTGTGCTGGTTTAGGTGTCCAAAAGGCAGAGCAAATGGCTCCTATGCGCAGTGGTATTGCTGAGCCACCGTGCCAGAGTCCTGACTCCACTGTGAGGCCCGGAGTCCAGTGGGCCCAGCCCTGCCCCTCTCTGCTGGGTGAATGTGTTTCCTACAGGCAATAGGCTGTTTGTGCATGACCAGTTGGCAAATGGAGAGCTGGGGTTCAGGAAGGATTTATGAAAAAGAATAATATACATATCATTATATATGATGGATATGTGATATGTTTGCAGAGAGAAATTAAACATTCCTTAAAGTTTTTTGGGGGGGGGTTACTGGGGATTGAACCTAGGGACATTCTACCTCTGAGTTAATGCCCCCAGCCCTATTTAATTTTTTAATTTTGAAATAGGGTCTTGCTAGGTTGATGAGAGTCTCACTACTTGCTGAGGCTGTCCTTGAACCTGTGATTCTCCTGTCTTAGCCTCCCAAGTATTGGGATTATAGGCATGCACCACCATGCCTGGCTAAAATGTTATAAACACAGAATAAAGACTGGAGCATTAAATTATTTCATAACTGTCAAAACCATAGTATCCATTGCAAATGAACACAAGGTTTACAAACAGTAAAGGAGCGAGTTGGGGAGCTGACTTCTGGCTGATGGTTCTGGAGCTTGGTGAGGTGGGATGTCCCAGTGATGTGTCTTTTATGGCCCCAGATGCAGCCACCCCTTCAAGATCTACATGGGAGGAGGAAGACAGTGGCTATGGCTCCTCAAAGCGCTCTCAGTGGGAGTCGCCCTCCCCGACGCCTTCCTGTCGGGACTCTGAGCGGAGCCATCGGCCAGCCACTCGAGATCGAGACAGGTGACGCCTGGGCAGAGCAGCCCTGGGTGTGGAGTAGATGGGAGAGGGATCTGGGTGGGGACAGGTGTGGCCGCTGGGGACATGGCTCAGCTCAGTGACTGCTGGGCCTGCCTTCCCAGGTCTGTGAGGAGCAAGTACTCAGACGACACGCCTCTGCCAACCCCCTCTTACAAGTACAACGAGTGGGCCGATGACAGGAGGCACCTGGGGTCCACCCCGCGGCTGTCCAGGGGCCGAGGTAAGGCAGCGAGGCTGGCCTGGGTGAGGTTGAGCGGAGGCAGCCCTCCTGCAGTCTTTTGATGGCCCTGGGATAAGCTGGGGCCCTGTGGACTGACCTGCACCTGCTCTCCTTCAGGAAGGCGCGAGGATGGGGAAGAAGGAATTTCATTTGACACGGAAGAGGAGCGGCAGCAGTGGGAGGATGACCAGAGGGTAAGGCGGCGTCTTTGAGGGGCTGAGCAAGGGGCAGGGGCATGGGTGGAGGAGGTATCAGGGCTCAGGGCCCCTGTGACGTACCAGGAGGCCTGGGCTTTGAGGACTGTAGTCAGCACTGGGCGCCTGGGGCACAGGCTGCCTGGCAGCCTCTCTCCTGACACAGCATCTAATGCTTGTGTGGTGGCGCCACCATGTGGTAGCCATAAGAAGTGCCGTTGTGAAGGACTGTTAGAAGTGGTAGATTTTATACAGAGGCCTGCTGTGGGTGTCCGAGTGACCTTTCCTGCACATCTCAGGAGGGTTGTTCCACCACCTATGACTTCCTGTCAAATACCTACTCCTAGCTGGGTGTGGTGGTGCACCCTTGTAATCCCAGCATTTGGGAGGCTGAGACTGGAGGATCCGGGTTCACGGCCAGCCTCAGGTACCTAGTGAGGCACTTCGCAACTTAGTGAGACCGTGTTTCAAAATAAAGCATAAAAATAGGACTGGGGGTGTAGCTTGGAGGTAGAATGCCCCTGGGTTCAATCCCCAGTATTGCAAAAAAAACCCCAAAACAAAACAAAAAAACCCTACTCCTCTCTAGCCACGTCTTGTGTGCAAACTTGATGTGTCCCTTATTCTCGTTGCTTCGTCCCACACCCTGCAGCAAGCTGACCGGGACTGGTACATGATGGATGAGGGCTATGACGAGTTCCACAACCCCCTGGCCTACTCCTCTGAGGACTACGTGAGGCGGCGGGAGCAGCATCTGCACAAGCAGAAGCAGAAGCGTATTTCGGCGCAGCGTAGACAGATCAATGAGGTGAGGTTGTTGGCAGAGGTTGCGCCCATCCAGAGCGGGGGCGGGGGCGGGGGCGGGGGAGAAGCAGCAGGCCCTGCCCTGTGAAGACAGTCTAGCTGGTCTCCCATCGAGAGGACGGATCAGATCAGGTGTGCTTCTGGCAGGAGAAGGGGTGGCGGAACCTTTGGGTCCCTTAGCCTCAGCTCATGCTTCTGTCTCCTGTGGTGCTGCTTGAGGGTGCTGTGGATAGAAGTGGGGACCGTGGCAACTGCCCCTGTGCCCTTCGTGTCTCTGAGCGAGACTGTGTCTGGCTAGAAGTTCTGATCTAGGTTGAAGGTGCTGCTTATTGGAACAAAATACTGCAACGGTTTGGGGCGGTGACTCTTGTGTCCAAGGAGCTGCAGGGTAGAGAGAGGTCTGTGACATTTCTGTGGCCACCATGGCCCTTCTGTCAGGACAGGAGGTGTGGACTTGCCTGGTCACCATTCAGGATGACTTTCTGGTATCCCTGCAGGATAACGAGCGCTGGGAGACTAACCGCATGCTCACCAGTGGGGTGGTCCATCGGCTGGAGGTGGATGAGGACTTCGAAGAGGATAACGCGGCCAAGGTGCACCTGATGGTGCACAACCTGGTGCCTCCCTTTCTGGATGGACGCATCGTCTTCACCAAGCAGGTGAGGCTTCTGCAGCCAGAGGCAGGAAAGTTCAGAAAGACCTGAAGCGGAGAGAGAAAGAGTAAAGCCTGTGTCACATAGGGTAGCCACCGCTGTCATTTACACCGCTGTCAGGCCCCCGGGTTGGCTTTAGTGACCAGAGGGGAATTGCTCCTTGTTGTCACCTCCTGCAGCCAGAGCCCGTGATCCCGGTCAAGGACGCCACTTCTGACCTGGCCATCATCGCTCGGAAAGGCAGTCAGACGGTGCGGAAGCACAGGGAGCAGAAGGAGCGCAAGAAGGTGGGTCTCTCCTCGCCAGCGGGTTCGTCCGTGCACGTCTTCCTTTTTAAAACTCTCATTAGACTGCACAGGTGGGATTCCTGTTGCAAGTAAGAAGACGCACATGGAGCAAGACCAGCTCTGGGGGAGGCACTGTGTTCCTGCGCTTGGGCCTTGGTTAAATCAGTGGCAGGGCCTGGGGCTTGGGGAGCTGGGGCTTGAGGCTTGGAATATGTGGCTGGGGCCATCAGTCCCTCATGGGAATTTGTGTGTCTGGTGGTGGGGATTGAACCTGAGGCATTCCACCTGCAAGATACGCCCCTAGCCCATTTTTAACTTCTTTTTTGAAACAGGGTCTCACTAGGTTTCTGAGAATATCACTAAGTTGCTGAAGTTGGTCTTGAACCTGCCATCCTTCTGTCTCAGCCTCCCAAGTACTAGGGTTATAGGTGTGAACCATCATGTCTGGTTATACCTCATAGGAATTTACTAACTGCTAGATAAATCCTGTTGTTGGCCAGACTTGAGTTTCTGTCACCCACAGTCCTGTTACAGGACGGAATAGACTTAGCTTTGTTGTCTTCTTCAGGCTCAGCACAAGCACTGGGAGCTGGCAGGGACCAAACTGGGAGAGATAATGGGCGTCAAAAAAGAGGAAGAGCCAGATAAAGGTCTTACAGAAGATGGGAAGGTGGACTACAGGTGGGTGGTGTGCACCGGCAGCGTGCCTGCGTTGGAGATCGGGGGCCGCCATGCTGGAGCTGGTAGGCCTTGCGGCTCCTGAACAGGAAAATGAGGAGCTGCCATTCGGAATCGTGTGGTCTCTTCTCATCCCTTCCTCCTGCTCTCCCGCCGTCTTGGCTTTCTGCCCACTGCCTCTCCATAGGAGCGCCCCCTGCGGGCATGGAATGGGTAGAATGAGGCCCAGGGAGGTTAGGGAACTTGTTTGAGGTCCCCGGGCTGCTAAACGGTGGCGTTAGGGTCAGACCCAGACAGTGTCTCTTCAGAGCCCACGCTCTGGGCCACCGTGTTCTGGAGGCTTTCACGTGTTCAGGGTGAGAAGGTGGATTTTGCTCCTTTAGTCAGATTTGAGTTCAATGGAGGGAAGAACTATTTTAACAGAGGCTCCACGACAGAAAGGGTCATGTTATCGGGTAGTTTAGAGTGCTGTTGAGCATGGTGAGATTGGGATTCCTGCACTGGGTAGGTGCTGCACTCCAGTGTCGCTCATGCCGCTCATCCTTGGAATTCTCTCACGTCATCTGAAATGTCCCAAGGGACAACTTGGATTACTGGTCATCCCTTGTTAGTCTCTGGGCAGTTTAACCCCTTAGGTACCAGTTGTTGGGTGAAATCAGGAATCAGAAGCTTGATGGAGTATGGGGCGGATGAGAGGAGTCTCGGGGGATGGTGGGGGGGAGTGTGTGGGCTCAGGTAGCGTCGGCCTGGGAAAGTGCCTTGTGCTTCAGGGTCTTGGGGCATGTCCATGCCTGGCTGCTTTAGAGTCTTGGACATTTACTGCTTATTGTCAAGTCATCCTCATTCCTGGAGCAGGAAAAGGGGCAGTCACTGTCACCCAGTCGGGAGGGATGGGGAGACCAAGCATGGTGCTTAGGCTGCTGTGTGTTCCCAGGACAGAGCAGAAGTTTGCAGATCACATGAAGAAAAAGAGTGAAGCCAGCAGCGAGTTTGCAAAGAAGAAGTCGATCCTGGAGCAGAGGCAGTATCTGCCGATCTTTGCTGTGCAGCAGGAGCTGCTCACTATTATCAGGTAATGCCACCCAGGCCCCAGGATCCCAGTGTCCAGCTAGTGGTCCCTGTTGCCTCCAGGGTTTGCTCGGGATCTCTTTTTCTTTTGCACATGTGTCTGATGGGCAAGGGAAACCATTTGGTTTTCTCCTGACCTGGTGCCCTGGGTTACACTGTATAAGTAACAACAGGTTTAAACCTCACTGTGTTCCAGACATTTCAGGTGGTAGCTCTGTAGGAGGCCGCAGTGCTCCTCTCTAAGCAAGCTGTTCTGTGGCTAGGTAGCCATGATGATAGGAAGTGGCAGAGGTATTCTAGTGTGGGCCCCCCCTGCTGCTGCCTAACCTTTTGACTGCTCTTCCTTGCAGAGACAACAGCATTGTGATCGTGGTTGGAGAGACCGGGAGCGGCAAGACCACTCAGCTGACCCAGTACTTGCATGAAGATGGTTACACAGATTACGGGATGATCGGGTGCACCCAGCCCCGGCGTGTGGCTGCCATGTCAGTGGCCAAGAGAGTCAGTGAAGAGATGGGGGGAAACCTCGGTGAGGAGGTGAGTGGGCGAGGGCCCGGTAGACTTTTGCCCCTGACAGCTTCTGCCCATTCATGCTGGAAGGTGTGGTCTGCTCAGGCCTGACCTGGGGTGGGTGTGCTAGTGGTGAGCTGGCGGCCACAGCTTCTGAGCCATCTCTCTGACCTCCAGGTGGGTTATGCCATCCGCTTTGAAGATTGCACTTCAGAAAACACCTTAATCAAATACATGACTGACGGCATCCTGCTCCGGGAGTCCCTCCGGGAAGCCGACCTGGACCACTACAGCGCCATCATCATGGATGAGGCCCACGAGCGCTCCCTCAACACCGACGTGCTCTTTGGGCTGCTGCGGGAGGTAAGGGCGAGGCCAGTGCCTGGGCACCTCTGGGGCTCTGACCAGCGACTGCCAGGAGCAAGGGACCGAGGTGCTACAGGTGGATCTCTGGCGGGTCTGGGCTTCCCCGGGAACCTCTGGGTTGCCAGGTCAGACCTGGTATTGTAGTTTACTCTGTTCTTGCTCAGCTGAGTGACCTGTGGTTTTCTTGGCTGTGGTTCCATCTTTGGGCTTGTTAAATCTAATAAGCCGGTTTGCCAGCTGTGGCTTCTACTCTGTTGGGGATGATGCCGATGAGACTGTTGGGTGGAGCCCCTGAGCGGCCTCTTCCCTTAGGTTGTGGCCCGGCGCTCAGACCTGAAGCTCATCGTCACCTCGGCCACAATGGACGCGGAGAAATTTGCTGCCTTTTTTGGGAACGTTCCCATTTTCCACATCCCTGGTCGTACCTTCCCTGTTGACATCCTCTTCAGCAAGGTACTGAACCTCTGTTCTTTGAACCGACCCCCCTGTGTCATGCACTTCTCTGATGAGACGCTAGCTGGAGGGGTGCGGTGGGGTGCTGAGTTGGGGAAGATTTGGGGGGTGGCATGAGGCAGAGTGGGGGAGGGTTTTGTTTTCTTGCTTCTTTGGAGCTGAAGCACGGGCCCAGGCAGGCACAGGACTTCTTGCAGGGCCTCACAGCCAAGCCCATTCCTATGTGGGGCAGCCCTCAAAGTCCGCTGCTGCGACTGGGACCAGTGACAGGCTGTGGGGTGCCTAGAGGGATGCCTGGCCCAGCTGACGCTTCCCCCAGGCTGTATCTGGCTGTGTTGCAGACCCCGCAGGAGGATTATGTGGAGGCGGCAGTGAAGCAGTCCTTGCAGGTTCACCTGTCGGGGGCCCCTGGGGACATCCTTATCTTCATGCCCGGCCAAGAGGACATCGAGGTGCGTGCCTTGGTCACCATGTGGTGAAGGGGTGTGTCCTCCGTGGTAGAGTTCGGGACTCCAGAGTCTTACCATTCCTCCTGGTGCCTTCAGGTGACCTCGGACCAGATTGTGGAACATCTGGAAGAACTAGAGAACGCGCCCGCCTTGGCTGTGCTGCCCATCTATTCCCAGCTGCCCTCTGACCTCCAGGCCAAAATCTTTCAGAAGGTGCGGCAACAGGAGCGCCTGCTTTGGGGCCCCACCTTTGGGCATCTCTCTGTCTCCCAAAGGAGGGCGAGTGGGAGGGGACGCTCCTTTCCTGGAGGGGGAGGGAGGCTCGCTCCTGTCCTGCTCAGTCTTTCCATCCCGAGGGTCTCAGTTTCCCTCCCTGCATGTCCTGCTCGGCCCTAGGCTCCGGATGGTGTTCGGAAGTGTATCGTGGCCACCAATATTGCTGAGACATCTCTGACTGTTGATGGCATCATGTTCGTTATCGATTCTGGTTACTGCAAACTGAAGGTAAGGGGAGAAGGGGGAGGTGGGGCCCTAGGTCTTCACCCGAAGCCAGCTCGTTCTCAGGGATTGGCAGTCAGGCCCTTGTCCTCTGCCCTGGAAGGGAGCAGCACACGAAAGTAGTGGTGGTGTTAGGCCAGTGCTTAGTGAGTGCTGGTTTTGCCATGTGCTTGATTCATTTAATCCTTGTAATTCGAAGAGGTAGATAATTTAAGTAACTCTAGAGATCACAGAGCTGTTCTTTATGGGGAAAACTCCTTTAGGTATTTGAGATTATTTTTTGAGGCCCCTGGCTCCAAAAAGATGGCTGCCTGCATCGCTAAGACGCTTCCTCTGTGATGTGTGGTGGCTGGAGTTTGTCTCTTTGTCTCAGGGTGCCTCCCTTTTCCCACTTTCTGTCCTTAACCCGCTCTTTTCTGGACCTTCCTAGGTCTTCAACCCCAGGATTGGCATGGATGCTTTGCAGATCTACCCCATTAGTCAGGCCAACGCCAACCAGAGGTCAGGGCGAGCCGGCAGGACGGGCCCAGGTCAGTGTTTCAGGTAGGAGCCCTGTGCTAGCCTGCTGTCCGGGGCAGCGCTGGGATCGCTGAGCGTGGAGCCTGGGCTGGGCGGGCGCTGGCCCCAGAGCTGATCCCCGGGACCGGGACCTCTGGCGGGCTGTGCCTTGTGATGCTGCTGAGTAGGAGGAGTCGCCTTTCCAGGGAGCCCTGAGGCGGAGGTAGACCTGCAAGGGGTGTCCCTGCAGTGGAAGACCTGAGCACAGAGGCTGTCCTCAGAGGACGCATCTGAGCAAATGATGTCACTGGTTCCTTCTGTATTTTTCTAAGTATTCCTTTTTTGGTTCTGATTTTAAAAAATGACTTACTAACTAGAAATTCAGTCAATACAGAAATATATTAAGAAAATTAAACTTGGTCGTAACTCTAGTCCCAGGCACTTTGGTTCCAGAAGTGAAGCGGGCGTGTAGGAGGCCCAGCCGAGGAATGGAGCGGTCAGGTGGGGCTGGAGTAGGTGGAAAGGAGCGAGTCAGCCCCCCTGGCAGCCTCAGGGCTGACTGACTGTCGAGGGGGACACCTGGAGGTTGGAACAGTGTTGGTCTTCCCCTGTGAGGTCCCCACGGGCAGCCAGGCTCCTGTAAGAGTCCTGGCAGCTGGCCCGGGGCAGGTGCAGCAGGATCGGGTCTTCTCCCTGCAGGCTCTACACACAGAGCGCCTACAAGAATGAACTCCTGACCACCACAGTGCCTGAGATCCAGAGGACCAACCTGGCCAACGTGGTACTGCTGCTCAAGTCTCTCGGGGTGCAGGACCTGCTGCAGTTCCACTTCATGGACCCACCCCCCGAGGACAACATGCTCAACTCCATGTATCAGCTCTGGATCCTTGGGGCCCTGGACAACACAGGTACACTGGCCTGGGAGGGGATGGGCCCCGGGGCTGGTTCCCGACTTTCTGACACGACTCATGTCTGGGCTCGCTTGTCTCTCCTAGGTGGTCTCACCTCCACAGGGCGGCTGATGGTGGAGTTCCCGTTGGACCCAGCCCTGTCCAAGATGCTCATTGTGTCCTGCGACATGGGCTGCAGCTCTGAGATCTTGCTCATTGTCTCCATGCTCTCAGTCCCTGCCATCTTCTATAGGCCCAAGGTAGGGGGTGGCGGTCACTCCGCTTTCTTCCAAGGCTCGAGGGGGTGCTGGTGTGGGCAAGAACTGCTCTATTTCAGAAATGGAGCGAAGGAGCAGGAATCAGTTTCTGAAGCACGATTTTGCTGTCTTCTGTTAGGTGGGGGAGGGGATGGGTGAGCTGCCTCATTGGGCCTGTGTTTTACAGATTTGCAAGAGCATCTTTTGTCTTCTAGTATGATTGTTCCAGAGCTCTCACATGTTAGCATATTTTATTTATTTATTTTTTTTGCAGTACTGGGAATTGAACTCAGGGGCATTCTACCTCCAAGCTATACCCCCAGCCCTATTTTTTATTCTTTATTTTGAAACCGAGTCTCACTAAGTTGCGAAGGGCCTCACTAGGTAGCTGAGGCTGGCTGCGAACCTGGATCCTCTGGTCTCAGCCTCCAAAATGCTGGGATTACAAGCGTGCGCCACCACGCCCGGCTAGCATATTTTATTAGAAATTATTTTTATTCCATATCATTAGGTAACGGATTGATGTGTTCAAAGTTACGTGTGGTTACATGGTAGTATGAGAATCCCCAGGACATGCCTGGTGGGCCTGACTCCCTGTGGCCAGGGTAAAGGTCCTGTTTACTCCCTAGGGCCGAGAGGAGGAGAGTGATCAGATCCGGGAGAAGTTTGCAGTCCCCGAGAGCGATCATTTGACCTACCTGAACGTCTACCTGCAGTGGAAAAACAACAATTACTCTACCATCTGGTGCAACGACCATTTCATCCACGCCAAGGCCATGCGGAAGGTGGGGTGGCTGCGCAGAAGAGTGAGGTGTCTGGAGGTGGGCTGGAGGGGAAGGAGGGCCGCTTCCTCACTTGTCCGTGTCCCTCTCCAGGTCCGGGAGGTGCGGGCCCAGCTCAAGGACATCATGGTTCAGCAGCGGATGAGCCTGGCCTCGTGCGGCACTGACTGGGACATAGTTCGGAAGTGTATCTGTGCTGCCTATTTCCACCAGGCGGCCAAGCTCAAGGTGAGCCCTGGGAGCTCGGCCCGTGTCCCTGCGTGGAACCGTGTGAGGGCCAGCTCTCCTCTCACCTGTGTCTCTTCCCTAGGGAATCGGGGAGTACGTGAATATCCGCACGGGGATGCCCTGCCACTTGCACCCCACCAGCTCCCTCTTCGGAATGGGCTACACCCCAGACTACATAGTGTATCACGAGTTGGTCATGACCACCAAGGTGAGTCTTTTCTGGGGTGCTCATATAACCTCCAGGGCATTTGTGACCTCACTGCCTTCCAGTGCGAGCTTCTGGCCTGGAGACCAGGGCCACATGCGCTTCTCTGCTGGGCAGGATGGTAGATGGTTTCCTACTCGCTGTCTGGATGAGTGGCCCTGTTGATGTCTCTAGAAGGGCATTCTACAGGGCTGGCCCTTTGCTCTGGCGTACAAGGGGTGTTTTCTCAAGCATGGGGGAACTTGGGTAGGAGAAAGGATGATGGTCCTAGTATCCTCCGCTCTCCCCTGCCTCGATGCTCAGGGGGTGGGCCCTTCCCAGGTGACTCCTACTGGTGACACCACTCGGGAGGGACACTGGCCTCCCATGACCTCCCCCTTGCCACCCTTCTGCCCGCAGGAGTACATGCAGTGTGTGACTGCTGTGGACGGAGAGTGGCTGGCGGAGCTGGGCCCCATGTTCTACAGCGTGAAGCAGGCAGGCAAGTCCCGGCAGGTAAGGAACCCACGCTTCCTACGGGGGCGCTGTTTGCCCGTGGGCTCAGTTGTCCCACATCCTGGGATTGAAGACAGACCTCAGACCCCTTCCTTCTCCTTCCAAACAAAAGCTAGAATCCAGCCAGCCTGGTCTGTCTGATTTCCCCCCACCTCTCCGGTGGCTTGGTCTACCGAGCCTTTAAAAAGAAATTATTGAGTTGGGCGCTGTTTTGCACGCCTGTAATCCCAATACTTGAGAGGCTAAGACAAGAGGATCGCAGATTCGAAGCCAGCCTCAGCAAGTAGTGAGATTCTCATCAACCTAGCAAGACCTTGTTTCAGAATAAAAACAAAATACTGCTGGGGGTGTAGCTCAGAGATAGAATGCCCCTGGTTCAATCCCTAGTACAACCCCCCCCCCCCACAAAAAAAGAAAAAGAAATGATTGAAAAGCCCATGTATTCTTCAAAGTGGGAAAACAGTATAGACAGGCCACCATGACTTCATCTCCTGTCCTTCTTAATTGTTGGTATTCTATCAATCTTATTTCTCTTATTCTCACCCTCTACATATTCATTTTTCTCCACCTGTAGTATTTTAGAGCTTATTTCAGATGCCATGCTGTTTCATCTGTAAACAAGTATGTATCTATGACTAAAAGAATGTCTTTTTTTTTTTTTTGGTACTGGGATTGGAACCCAGGGCTGCTCTGCCACTGAGCTACATCTCCAGCCCTTTTTATATGTTGAGACATGGTTTCACTGAGTTGCTCAGGCTGGCTTTGAACTTGTGATCCTCTTGCCTTTGCCTCTTGAGTGGCTGGGATTATAGGCGTGTAATCGTACCCAGCTTAAAAGGACTTTTTGTTTTTTGTGTGTGGTACTGGAGCTTGGTCCCAGGAGCATTTTACCTCCAAGCTATACCCCCAGTGCCAGCCATTTTTATTTTGAAATAGGGTTAGTCTCACTAAGTTTGCTAAGTTGCAGAGGCTGGCCTTGAACCTGAGATCCTCCTGTCTCAGTCTCCCAAGTATTGGAATTACAGGTGTGCACCACTGTGCCTGGCAGAAGGACTTAGTTTAAAGCTGAGATATGCATCCCTACTAGAGGGGCAGGGGGTTTAGGCTTCTTGGAAAGAGTATGGAAGAACAATTTACAGTTTAGTAAGGGCCAGGAACTGAACCCAGGTTGCCTGGTCCCAAAACTGGAATCCTAAGCAATAGGATACCTTAACTCCTAGAAGGACTTATTTTACAAATGTAATCTCCATGCTGTTAACACTCCTAACAAAATTAATCTTCTATGTCACCTAAGTCTCCAGTCTTTATCCAGGCTTCCCCATTTGTCTCAGAGATAACGGCTCACAACTGATTTGCTTGAATTACTATCCAAACATGGCAACTGGTTGTTATATGTATTAACTTTTACTCTAGAGCAGGCTCCACCCCCACTGTTTTGAATGATGTTTCTATTTTGGATCAGTGAGGTCATTTGTGCTATAGTCTGCCATATTACATATTTGGCCTTTTGCTTCCTTGTAGTGGTGGGTAACTTCTCTATTTTGTGTGCTTTCTGTCACCTGGCAATTACTCTCCACACTTGACCAGATTCTGGTTCAGACATGGCCTCCTCACCCCATGGTCCCTTCTGCCTCTTCTCCAGGAGAATCGCCGTCGGGCCAAAGAGGAAGCGTCCGCCATGGAGGAGGAGATGGCGCTGGCAGAGGAGCAGCTGCGGGCGCGGCGGCAGGAGCAGGAGAAGCGCAGCCCCCTGGGCAGTGTCAGGTGAGCTTTGCGCCTCAGGACCTGGGCTGGGTGCTGCAGGGGACCAGCCCGAGTCGTTATCTTAGAGAAGCTGCTGCGTAAAGGTGTGTCCGTGACAGAAGTTGCTTCTGCGTTGGGTGGTCACGTGTGGAGGCATGGGAGGAGTCCCAACAGCTTTAAGGCACGGTTACACACCTGCAGTTTCTGGGCATCGCTGTGTTGTGTTCAGGCCCCTGGAGGGCAGGCCTGACAGCTTTACTGGCAAGCTAGGGGGTTGGGGAAAATAGCAGAGAGGGGAGGAGAGCGCCTCAGGCTTCTCCACGTGCACAGGTACCTGGAGTTAGGCCAGACTTGACAGTTTATGGGCTCAGTCCCTTACAGCCTGCCCTCACTTCGAGTACCAGCTCCAAGTTTGGAGGTCACTCTCACTTTTGACCAACCTGCCACAAATTTGGGGAGCCTCATGGACTTGCTCAGGTTTGATAATTTGCTAGGATGACTCATGGAACTCAGGAAAGTAGTTTTATTATAGCAAAAGGGTACAAATCAGAACCAGCCAATGAAAGTCATGAGGGTGGCCTGAGAGGGTCCCTCATGTGAAGCTCCCTTTGTCCTCAGGGCCCAGTTACCCTCCTGGCATGTTCATTGTGACAGTACACACAGGATGTTGCCTGCCGTGAATGCTTGTCTGAGCTCACTGGTCAGTTTCTGTTGGAGTTTCATGACACTGGCATGAGTGATTGAGTCCTGGCCTCTGTGTTTGAACTCAGTCTCCTGTCCCCCTCCTGTCCCCAGCAGTCAGGCTGGTATCACATGGCTCAAAGCCCAATCTAGTCACGCAGTTGGTCTTTTTGGCCAGGCCAGCTCATCTTACTCAACTGTCAGGTGTGGTGTGAGGGGCCCACCATGAACAACAGCAGAGACACTCCAGTCCCTTGGTGATTCCTCCCGGGGCTAGGGGACAAAGGCGGTTCCAGTTCTTTATTACACACTGGAGTGGTGGTCTGCTGAAATGGTGGGAGCTCAGGTAGAGCGCCCCTGGGTTAATCCTAGTACCACCAGAAAAAAAAAAAAAAAAAAAAAAAGCAGTGTGTTTCCTATCCTACTGTCTGTGTCTCCAGGTCCACGAAGATCTACACCCCAGGTCGGAAGGAGCAGGGGGAGCCCATGACGCCGCGCCGCACGCCAGCCCGCTTTGGGCTATGAACGAGGCTGTCAAGGAGGGGGCACTGGCCAGGTGTTGGCAGGCGGGAATGCCCCAAGGCTGTGGACAAAGCGCTTTCTTCTGTGGCCTTCATCTGTGACATCGAGGACCCTGTGAGCCTGTCTCTGCTACAGAGGAAGGAGGAGCTCCTTGTGCAGGAGCTGGGCCGGAGCTGGGGCTGCAGAGCAGCTGAGGTGGCAGGACCTGTCCATCCACATAACTGTCCCAGCCCGGTTTCTGAGGGACTTGACTTGACTATGGCTTTTTCAATCCCGTGTAAAGCAGTAAGATAGACCTAGAGGCAATTGTAATTTGGCTATCATTCAGGATTTGAAAATAAATTTATTATTTGTAAAATATGATTGCATTTCTTCTGACTTCCGTTTCCCTGCACTCCCTTACATTGCATAGCAGTGAGGGAAGGGGAGAGCTCCTGCCCTGACTCTGCTTGGATGGATCTTTCTAGAACCTCAGCTCCTCTACCCTGCTGTCTGTTCTCCAGGCAGGGTTTCTTAGAGAAGAGGTTGGCAGGGTGAGACCTAGCTTAGAGACCTAAGAATGGCGCAGGGCGGGCCAAGCTGGGAGGCTGCCCAGCTGTTGCTAAGGCTGGTGGGCAGTGGCGAGGCTGGTCTCCATAGCCAGGTGGTGGAGGAGGTGAGCAGGGCGAGCTCCTGCCTTCCCAGGATGGGTTGGCTGCCTAAAGAGCTCCGTGCTATTGCTCACAATGGCAGAGGTGTCTACTCGTGGCAGGTGTAATGGCTGTGCATTGACAAAAAAAAAAGTACAAAAGCTTGCTTATTGATTTTCACCTAAAAGGTGATCCTTACATTGGAATTGTTAGTCTTTTCTTAAATCTGCAGAGGTGGGTTTTTGAGCATTTGACTTTTGCACCTACCGTGGTCTTATTTTGTAATTCTTTGGCATTGGGCGTCTGCCAGGTATGCTGGTTGGCAGGTCCAGGGATTGGTGCTCAAGCACCTCACCAGGTCTGGGATCTGAGTCCCTAGGTGCCTGGCTTACTGTGCTATTAGTTCCAGTCTCTCCTTCTGTTCCTCAGATTTGAATTTCAATCTGTTACAACTCTGTAAGTTAAAAATGTAAGCCAGTTTTGTGCCAAACTTTGTCAGCCAGTATCAGCTGCCACCCTGACTCCAATTTCTTTAGTTCTAGTTGCCTTTAATGGGAGTGACTTTTCAGGGCTCTGCAGTGGAGAGAGGGCTTCTGGCTGCTTGCTTGGGAAGCCTTCTTGTCCAGGCCCTGTGTGGAAGAGCTAGAGAGGGTGCCTATCTGCTCTCCCGAGGGGAGTTGGCTGGTTAGATGATCTATTTACAGACTAACGCTCAGGATGCAATGAGATAGAAAAAGATTGGGGTTCCAGTTATTAGTTATATTACTAACAAGCTGTAGCCTTGGTCACAAACTCACTTTCAAATTCCTTAGCTGGGTGTGGTGGCGCATGCCTATAATCCTATTACTTGGGAGGCTGAGACAGGAGGATTGCAGGTTTGCCGCCAGCCTCAGCAACTTGGACCCTGTTTCAAAATAAAAAATGAAATAGGGCTAGGGGTGTACCTCAGTGGTAGGGCGCCTCTGGGTTCAATCCCCAGTATTATACACATACACACACATCCCTTAGAAAATAAAAGTAAAGATAGAGAGGTTAAGAAAACTGTAAGTCCAATCAGACCTTCGAATTTAAAAGGAAGGCATGTGTGGCAAAGGACACTTGGCATATGCAGGTGCCACAAGATGAGGGGGAGGTACCCGCCCCCAAGCAGCTCTACCCAAACCTGCTTTGGTTTTGGAACTTCTGCCCAAGATCCTGTCTGGACCTGCGTCTCCAAGGTTTTCATGTAATTACAGACTCTTCATTCAGACCATCCTTAAAATTCTTTCAGCTGTACCACTGATTCTCTCTGGCCTCCTCCTGATGATAACCATTTTTTTTTCCCCCTGGAGGACAGAAAATGTGCGTGTGTGTGTGTGTGTGTGTGTGTTACTAGGGATTGAACCCAGGGACATACCATTCCTGAGCTACATCCCCAGTGCTAAGTTGCTGTGCACTGGCCTCGAACCCGTGCTCCTGCTGTCTCAGCCTCCTGAGGTCTGGATTACAGGCATACCACCAGTGTGACTGGCTCAGAACTCTTTGCATCTTGTAAAACTGGAACCTGTGCTCATCAAATGGTAATTCCCCGTTTCCCCTCCCCCAGTCCCCGACAGTCACCATTCTTTCTGTGTCTCTATGATTGTAACTACGCTCGTAACCTCACAGAAGTGGAATCACAGAGTATTTGTCCTTCTGCGGCTGCTTTATTTCACTGAATGTCCTCAAGGTTTATCCGTGCTGTAGCATATGCCACATTTTCCTTCCTTGTTAAGGCTGAGTAATATCAACTGTATGTATGTATCACATTTTGGTAATCCAATCATCTATCTGTTCCACTGGTCTACATGTCTGTCCTTATGCCAATATATGAAACCTTTTTGTAAATTATAGATTTACAAAAGGCTAAGATGCCTTTTGAGTAGAGTAGACTGGGGATTTTAATGACATCGGACTTATATTTGAATAAATGAGCCATGGCTAGGACTCGGAAGCAATTTTATCAGTAGCAGATTTTTTTTTTTTTCAGTTTTGATTTTCTCTAGAAATTAAACCTGGGGGAAATAATCAAAAGAGCATAAACAGAAACCAACTGGGGAAAATAGTCAAAAGAGCATGAACAGCAACGACCGTGACAACAGAAGCCACCAGAAATGTTCATCATCCGCCTCCCCCTGCACTTCCAAAACTTGTCCTTCCCAAGTACTGCTAGGGCCGTGCTATGACACGAGTCGCTATTAGTAGTGACTTTTCTTGGCCAGGGAAGGAGGCAAGAATATTTAAAATGATTGCAAGCCAGCAGGTTTCTTCCTTCCCTTTTCCTGCCTCCTCAGAAATGCAAGCTCTTTGATTTCTTTCTCTTACTTTACCCTAGTAGCTATTTGTCTCCATTTCCTACAGAATAGAAATACAAATTCTAGACATGTATTCAGTTTAACAAAATCCTACCACCATAAAATACTTTAGCTGTCCTTGGAGTTTGTGATAATGGAATTTTACTTGTATTGAGGTGGCTGGGGAGAAAAATAAAATGGTTAAAAGGAGGAATGTAATGTGGTGGCCAGGGAGGAAGAAACAGATGGTGTGCTCCCACTCCCCTGCTTGGAAAATGCATCATTATTTCTCTTATTTTCTTTTCGGTCTCGGGATTACATTGCTTTTTGGAAATAGTGGGGTTGTTTTTGTTTTTTTTTTTTTTTTTTTTTTCTATTTAAAATTCCAGACAGAGACGGAAAGAAGAAAAAAAGAGTTAATTATCTCTTGTTGGTTTAAGAACAAATCCAAACCAGGCATGATGGCGCATGCCTGTAATCCCAGTACTTGGGAGGTTGAGACAGGAGGATGGCAGATTCAAGACCAGCCTCAGCAACTTAGAATCAGCAACCCAGTGAGACTCTGTCTCAACATAAAAAATAAAAAGGGCTGGGGGTGTAGTCCAGAGTTCAATCCCTAGTAACACACACACACACACACACACACACACACACACACACACCAACAACAACAAACAAAAAACCAAAAAAAAAAAAAAAAACCCAACAAAAAACCCCCAACAACAACAACCAAAAAAAAACCCCAAAATGAGAGCAGGTGTGGTGGCACACGCTTGTAATCCCAGCATTTGGGAGGCTGAGACTGGAGGATCTGGGTTCTCGGCCAACCTCAGCTGTTTAGTGAGGCCCTCTGCAACTTAGTG
>PVLC010018828.1:0-7500 GCA_004027655.1 Graphiurus murinus
CTCGGGCTTCCCTGGACATGAGGGCTTGAGTGTCCAAGGCCTGAGGAATTTTGACCTCCATGACCCTTTCTTGTCCTCCAGCCCTGGCTTTGAATTGCACAGCTGACCACTAGATACCAGGGAATGAGACACATGCCAAAACCAGCCTCTTGGTTAGAAAAGCAGCATTACACACAAACTGCCCACACAACCAGTCCACACTGACCTGATACCTGACCTGCAGTCCCACACCTCACGTTCTGCCCAGCACCTGCAGGGCCCCAAACGACCCAGAGCAGGGCAGCCCAATGCCTCATCCTCCTGGGGGGAGGCTTCAGATCTCCCCTCCCTGTTTCCTTTAACACCTACAGAGGACTCTCATTTAGACATGGCTTCAACCTGCAAACTATTCCACCAGTTTATAGGTTATTGGAGAATAAAGCAAAGTGTGATAGCAGCTAGGTAGGCAAGGTAAGCAGCAGGGACAGGCAGCACTGAAGCCTAACTAACTCGGGGCAGGGTATCGAGAGGGCCTGGCACCACCTGCATGATGGGTGCCATCATGGGGTCCGAGGGAGAGGCAGTGGCTTGCTTAGTAGGCTCCAGGAGGTGTAGTCAGCGTCGGATCATCACAAAGAATCCACCTCCACATGACTCAAGGAAGAGGGGTGCCATGTCATGTCAGTTTCTTATGGGTTTGGTCAAAAAAAAAAAAAACCAAACAAAGAGGTTGGAACCTGGTTCCCCCTCCTAGATCCCATGAGATCCCTCTCCCAACTTTCATCCATGGAGCCAGGGTACAATGGTGGACAAGAGCAGGCCAGGCACTGGGCCTACGGTGAAGGAAAGCAGGTGTGGGGGAAGACGCAGGAGAGAAGGGGCCTAACGGGCTGCACAGCACCCAGTGTTTGTGGGTCTAGTAGACAGCCCTGGGAAGGGGGCCAAGGGCCCGGGAACCCAAGCTTGGGCCACCAGGGAAGTGGGGGGCCCGGGAGACAATGTCAGCCCCATGGTCGGTGCGGGCCCTGGCGTTTGCCCGGAACGTCAGCCTGTAGGTCTCAATCTGCAGTGACACGGGAAAAAGGGAAGGGAGAGGGGGAGACAAGAAGGGGAACACAGGGGAGACGGAAGACGAGACCAGAATGTCATCATTAGATGCCTGGAAAATAAAAGGTTACTTTGTTAAAATTTAGGCCACACTCTAGTCAAAAAACAAAGGGGTTTCAATTTTTGGCCAGTGGCAGGGCCCCTGGCTGGCCCTTAGGCCGAGCCCAGCCACTTACTTGTCTCCTGGATCTGGCTGTCCAAGGTTGGGGCCTCCCTTTGGTCACCGCCCCCCGACAGGGAGGCGTGACCACTGAGGCCTTGGGATGCAGGGGGGGCCCCAGCTTCAGGTGCTGCCTCAGAGAGGGCCGGCTCCTCCCCAGCTGGGAGGCCCGGATACAGAGGGGCCTCGCTGCCACCGCCCTCCGTCTACAATGAAACAGTGAGGAGACAATGCAGGGTCAGTGGGGAGGGAGTGGGATGGGTGACGGTGGTGGGTCTCACACGCAGCCCCACCCATGGCCTGTGCCTCCAGTTGCAGGCCACCGCTGATCCCCTGAATCCCAAGCACCCCTGTGCCTGCTCATATATGTGGCTGTGTCCCCCGGACAAACGGCCTTTTCTGTACTGGGCACACTTTGAGGCCAGGAATACAGGGAAGCAGGAAGAAGGTGTTCAAGGTGTGACCCAGGGCATCTCTTGGGAGGGTGACACTTGGGGGACACTGAACTCTCAGTATGGATAAAGCAGAAAAAAGAGAGGACAACAGTGGGAGGAACCAGTGAGCTGGACCACCATGTCCCAGAATGCCAAGTGATAAAGTGATGAGACCCTTCCTCTTCCATGGATTTCAATCAGAATACTGAAAGAAACGGTTCTGTGTAGTAGAAAAACAGTGCCAGAGACAATAAAGAAAGGGAGAAAATCTGAATAAAGAAAAGAGTACACACGCTTGTAATCCCAGCATTCGGGAGGCTGAGACCGGAGGATCCGGGTTCGCGGCCAGCCTCAGCTACCTAGTGAGGCCCTCCACAACTTAGTGAGACCCGGTTTCAAAATAAAGAATAAAAAATAGGGCTGGGGGTATAGCTCGGAGGTAGAATGCCCCTGGGTTCAACCCCAGTACCACAAAAATAAATAAAAGGATAGATAAGTAAATAAACAAACAAACAAACAAGCTGGGTGTGGTTGCACATGCTTGTAATACCAGTACTTGGGAGGCTGAGACAAGAGGATCCCAGATTCGTGCCAGCCTCAGCAACCTCATGAGGTCCTCCACAACTTAGTGAGAAACTGTTTCAAAATAACACATAAACCAGGTGTGATGGTGCACGCTTATAATCTCAGTACTTGGTAGGCTGAGTCTGGAGGATCTGGATTCGGATTCACCATCAGCCTCAGATACTTAGTGAGGCACTCCACAACTTAGTGAGACCTTGTTTCAAAATAAAGAATTAAAAAATAGGGAGCTAGGCGTGGTGGCGCATGCTTGTAATCCTAGCATTTGGGAGGCTGAGACCAGAGGATCCGGGCTTGAAATAAAAAATAGGACTGGGGGTGTAGCTTGGAGGTAGAAGGCCCCTGGGTTCAATCCCCAGTACCAAAACAAACAAAAAAACCCCCAAAAACCATAAATATAGTGCTAGGGGTATATGCCCCTAAATTCAATTCTCAGTAGCACACACAAAAAAATACAAATAAAAATAAAACAGAGCCAGGCGTGGTGGCGCACGCTTGTAATCCCAGCATTCGGGAGGCTGAGACCGGAGGATCCGGGTTTGCGGCCAGCCTCAGCTACCTAGTGAGGTACTCCGGAACTTAGTGAGACTCGGTTTCAAAATAAAGAATAAAAAATAGGGCTGGGGGTGTAGCTCGGAGGTAGAATGCCCCTGAGTTCAATCCCCAGTACCGCAAATAAATAAATAAATAAATAAATAAAACAGGATGTAGCTCAGAAGTAGAATGCTGCTGGGTTCAATCAAGAAGGAAGAAAGGAAGAGAGGGGGGAGGGAAGGAGGAAGACAGAGAGGGGGGGGGGGGGGGAGATGGAGAGGGAGAGGGAGAGGGAGAGGAAAGGAAAGGGGCAGGCAAAGCCCAGTTGTGAATTCTGGCCTGTGCTTGCTTGCTGTGTAGCCTCATACAAGATACCAGACCACAACCTGATATCCTACTGAGACAGACTCAATTCAGAATGGACCTTAGCAAGAACCCTCCAAAATGCTCACTGATGCTGACCAGGGCTGGAATCAGAGGATAAGACAAAGGGATGGGCAGGGGAGAGGACCAGTGTTGGGTGAACATCTGCAGAGGAAAGGCCAGAACGGCCACTCTGTCTCTTGCCCCTGGCTCACCTTTCCCCGAGCAGTGGGCAATATCTTCGTGCTCAGAAGCCCATAAGACACTGTACCCTCCCACCGGGCCCCCACTACCCCCTGACATGAAACACAGAACAGAAAGTATCATGACACACACAGGGTCTCACAGTACTGTGGAAGGAGGAAGGGAAGGAAGAGAAGAGGGAGGGAACGGAGGAGAGGCCCAGCCAGTGCCAAGGGTGGTGCTTTGCCACCCATGCGAACGGTCCCCCAGAGTCCAGAGAAGAATCCAGTGATCTTGAACCCAAAGAGTCAGTGTCCAGAGATCACAATAGGTCTGCTGTCACTGGCAGTTGAAAGAATGGAACCCCATATCTAGGCCAAGAGTGGAGTCTGACACGGAGAAGGTGCCCACACTCCACTCCTTGAGCGAGAATGGCTGGGAAGGACTCCGCAGTCAGGCCATAACTCTCAGGTGCAAGGGCCTGTGGCCAGGTCCCAGGTCCCAGGCTGCTGGGTGGGGGCCTCCTCACCTCTCCTGCCTCACTTAGGACTGATGGTGGACGATGAGAAAACAACGATAGTGTAGAGGAAAGAGGACTCCTAAAGAGACTGAGAGGCGGTGACAGGCGCCTGCCTGACCCTGATCCTAGCCCACCTAAGGTCCCGACGCCTCCCCAGCTGTGCTCCCCCAGTGACCACTTACTACCTTCACGGCACCTCCAGCAGGCAGGTGGCCCAGGTTATCCAGGGATCCCACCTTAGCTTGGGCCTTTTCCTTGAAGTTCAACTTCTGACTTTCAATCTTGACATCTCCTCCACCTGGAATCAGAAGGGAATTGTCACTGAGGAGGGTAGAGAAATGCCCGCAGGCAAAGACAGGGGCCTGAAGTAGAATTCTGAGCTGGCCAAGGACTGGCTGTGTACCCAGCCTGGAAGTGGGCAAATGTGAGCTGCTCGAGAGTGGCTCTGGGGACAATCACCAAGGCAGGTGCAGAGGCTCATCCTGAGAGCTACGCTTTTTTTTAAATTTTGTGGTACTGGGAATTGAACCCAGAGGTGTTACCCTAGCCCCACCCCCAGCCCTATTTTTATTGACACTAAGTTGCAGAGGACTAGCTGAGAACCCAGATCCTAGAGTCTCAGCAGCCCTTTCTTATTTTTTGTTTTGAAAGTCTTGGTAAGTTGAGAACCTAAGCTGCTGAAGCTAGCTTTAAACCTGTGATCCTCCCATGTCAGCCTCCCAAGTACTGGGATTATAGGTGTGTGCCACCGTACCCAACTGGCTGGCATTCATTCATTCATTCATTCATTTGGGCTTTTTGTTTGTGTGTGTGTGGCACTGGGGATTGGACCCAGAAGCATTCTACCTTTGAGCTACACCCCCAGCCCAGTGTCTCACTAGGTTGAAGAAAGTCTCACTGCTTGCTGAGGCTGTCCTCCAACCTGTGATCCTCCTGTCTCAGCCTCCCAAGTACTTTATTTTGGCTTTTGATACAATGTCTCAACTAGGCGTGGTGGCACACAATTGTAATTCCAGTGCTTGGGAGGCTGAGACAGGAGGATCAAAGGTTCTCGGCCAGTCTCCACAACTTATTGAGACGCTATTTCAAAATAAAACAATAAAATAGGACTGGGGGTATAGCTCAGAGGTAGAATGCTCCTGGGTTCCATTCCAACTACCACAAAAACAAAAAACACAGTAATAGAGTCTCACTAAGTTGTTGAGAGTCTCGCTACATTGCTGAAGCTGGCTCTGAACCTTCAATCTTTCTGTTTTAGCTTCCCAAGTACTGGAATTACGGTTGTGAGTCAGCACACTTGGCTGCCTCCTTCCCTTGGAGCCCACTCTTCCATCACCTCTCAGCCCACACTGCAAACCTTGGCACCCAGCTCCTGCCGAACCCTACATGTGTCCTAGACACAGCAGTGCTACCTAGCCCTGGCAAAAACTAGATCACAAGTCATTTAGTGTCACTAGTGAGGGAGGCAGCTCATAGCACAGGATTTTCCAGATTTAAAAAACAAGTTAAGGACCAAACTGTTTTGATCATTTTTTTTTTTTTTTCCAGTACTGGGGGTTGAACTCAGGGGCATTCTACCGCCAAGCTATACACACCCAGCCCTATTTGTTATTCTTTATTTTGAAACTGGGTCTCACTAAGTTGCGGAGTGCCTCACTAGGTAGCTGAGGCTGGCCTCGAACCCCGATCCTCCGGTCTCAGCCTCCCAAATGCTGGGATTACAAACCTGGGCCACCATCCCTGGCTTGTTTTGATCATTTTAAACAGCACACACTGCCTTACTCCTCCTAAGAGGGAAGAGCTTTCTGTGCCTTTACCCAGGCCCAGGCAGCTAACTCCAGGAGATGCCAGAACTGCCAGCCAGTCAGCCTGCCACAGCAGTGACAGCCCCACCCCAGATCTGCTGTGTACCCAAGACCACCAGGCAGGAGCCCAGCTCTGCTCAGAGGTCCCTTTGGGGGCAGCTGGGCCAACCATGCAGGAAAGTGATGCCAATGCTGCAACTGCAAGATCTCCAAACTGGGTATGGGCAGTATTGCTGACCCTCACCCCCTCATCAGGGCTGGCTGTCAATACCTTGATACTGGAGGGCATTATTTGCTTCTGGATTTGATAAATGAATACCAATCAATATTCTCCAGCACTTCTTCACCATTAGCTCCTGGAATGCTCCTCTCAGAGTCTGATCCAGGTCCTCAACCTACACACACTTCTCCCCTAGTCTTGGACAACAGCGCCAGTCACAAAGCAGGTGCTCAAATGAACAGCTGTGCAGATGACAGCCTGTGCAAACTGCTCCTCCTCCAACTGGGAGGCAGCACCTGCCTTTCCTGGCAGGGACTGAAAACCGGTTTCCACCATGTGTGCTAGCCAAGATGTGGCTTCATGAATGTATGGCATAAAGTCCTCTGCAACCAGAGTGCTACCCAGCAGTCTCATGTGAGGACCACCCACCAGGAAGTCCCAGCAGACCAGGGAGGGCTACTAACCCGGCTTATGTTTGATGTTGGCCTTGGACCCACACTTGGAGGAGACCTTGGAGATGTCCACTTTCTTGTTCTGAATCTGAACCTAAGGGGAAGAACAAGAAAAAATTACTGCCTCAAGAAAGGGTACACTGCCGGGCATGATGGCGTACGCTTGTAATCCCAGCATTCGGGAGACCGGAGGATCCGGGTTCTCGGCCAGCCTCAGCTACCTAGTGAGGCACTCCGCAACTTAGACCCAGTTTCAAAATAAAGAATAAAAAATAGGGCTGGGGGTATAGCTTGGAGGTAGAATGCCCCTGAGTTCAATTCCTAGTACTAAAAAAAAAAAAAAAAAAAGAAAGAAAGGGTACACTGAGTCGGGGGTTGTGGTGGTACATGCTTGTAATCCCAGCATTTGGGAGGCTGAGACAGGAGGATCCTGGTTCGAGGCCAGCCTCAGCTACCTAGTGAGGCACTGCGCAACTTAGTGAGACCAGGTTTCAAAATAAAGAATAAAAGATAGGGCTGGGGTTATAGCTCAGAGGTAGAATGCCCCTGAGTTCAATTCTCAGTACCACACACACACACAAAAAAAGGCTGGGGATATAGCTCGGAGGTAGAATGCCCCTGAGTTGAATCCCCAGTACTGCAAAAAAAAAAAAAAAAAAAAGGAAAGGGTACACTGTCAGGGTCAAAAGCCAACTACCTTCATAACTTTCTCTACATTCACCATTTTTTGTTCCCTCTATTAAGACCCTGTCTGTTTGAGGTCAAGATCACTGCCCTAAGTACTTAACCACTTTGCCACACACACATGCAGCAAGATGATCTCCACACTGTTCTTCTCACATTGTGTGGAGTCGGAGTCCAGAAACCAACACTGAGGCTCTCCTATATTTTCTGTTCTACCTCATAAGCATACTTTTCACCCAGAGAAACCTGGAATTAAATTTTGGCATATTTCCTTCCCGTTCTTTTCAATGCATTTCCTTGCCATGGCCCAGGGGTACTGTAATGCTGAGCTACATCCCCAGCCCTTTTTATTTTGAATCAAGGTCTCACAAAGTTGCTGAGGCTGGCTACCAGTGATCCTCCTGTCTCAGACTCCCACGTACTGGGATTACACGTGTATACAACCACTGCAGCTGGCTTTTATTTTCCACTTCTATA
>PVLC010018828.1:10245-31601 GCA_004027655.1 Graphiurus murinus
AAAAAAAAAAAAAAAAAAAAAAAATTATCCCTCAAAAATCTTGTTTAAAGTATATATGTAGTATAGAAAGATCCTGATAGTGGATAAATAATGACTTATCGAGCCGGGCGTGGTGGCGCATGCTTGTAATCCCAGCATTCGGGAGGCTGAGAACGGAGGATCCGGGTTCGCGGCCAGCCTCAGCTACCTAGTGAGGCACTCTGGAACTTGGTGAGACTCGGTTTCAAAATAAAGAATAAAAAATAGGGCTGAGGGTATAGCTCAGAGGTAGAATGCCCCTGAGTTCAATCCCCAGTACCGCAAAAAAAAATAATAATAATTATTATTATTATTACACAGACTATACAAAAAATAATATCACAGACTATACAAAAAATAATAAATTTCAATATCTCATACACACGAGATCCCATTTCTTTAGAATCACTGTTTACCATGTTTGCGCCCAGGCTGAGAACCCAAGGGGAAAAGCTAGGGTTGGTACCTGCCTGGGCCCTCATAGGCCAGATCTTTACCATATCATGCACACATTCAAAGTTTCAGCCATTGCAGCTGACTCCACCCCAGGTTAATTGGTATGTAGCCAGCAATCCTCTACTTGAGTGCAAAGGAGGTATGCTGGCCTAGAATAGGACGAAGGTACAGGGAAGGGGGTTGTGTAAAGCAAAAAGGAATGCTCTATATGTTCCTCACAATAAAACAGCTAGGAGTGTCTGCAGGCCATGAGTAAAATGGTGGGAGCAGGGGAAAAAAGAGGGAAAAGGAAAAGGGGGGAAGGGGAGGAGCAGGACAGGGCTTAATCCAATTGAGAATAAGAAGGAGATGGAACCAAATGGACCTAAGAGAAAGCTAGGTGGAATGTTCTCTCAAGTCTGGGGGCAGGGCTGGTGTGACAGCTCTGTAACATGCCCTGGCTCAGCTCTGCACATTCCCCTTTGCCTGGGCACTGTCACTGGGGCAAGTGGAAAAAGCACAGGATGTCTTTATAAACTAAACAATGCTACTCTGCACTGTTTCCCCCTAAATCAGAAACCCTAATGAGCTGGAATCACCTGTATCTCCAACACAGATCACAGTGCTGACACAGAACAGCAGCATAGTAAAGAGAAGAATGTTTTCAAAGGAAGAGAGAACAAAAAAAGAAAAGATGGGGAAAGGGACTAAACAGAGAAAGGGATTAAAAGTTAGAAACTGGAGAAAAAATAGAAATGGAAAAGGGAGAGGAATGGAGGAAAGAAGAGGAGGAGGAAAAAAACAGAACAGTAATGAAGACAGAGAAAAAAGCAGAGAATGGGCAGGAGGAAGATGCTGATTAATTCTCTCATTATAATGGCAGGGACTCAAGGATGAGCCTCAGGAAGCTCTAGATGCTGCCTCACAGGGGGGATGCTCCCAGGAACTACAGGGGCCTGGGCCTGCAGACAGAGATGTGCATGGCAGGCATAGATGAGAGACAGGCAGCAGGCCTGTTGCCGCACACTACAGGGGTAGAGAAGACACTGCACAAGTGGTGTTGCCTGCTGCTCACGGGCACCCGGATGCCCAGCCCCAACAACTGTTTTTTTTCTTTTTGGTACTGGGTTTGAACCAGGGGCATTTTGCCTCTGAGCTACACCCCAGCCCTATTTTGTTTTGTTAATTTGAAACAGGGTCTAAGTTGTAGAGGGCCTGGCTAAGTTGCTGAGGCTGACCCTGAACCTGTGATCCTCTGTCTCAGCCTCCCAAGTACTAGCATTACAGGTGTGTGCTTCCAAAAATTTGAGCACGGAATTTTCTGTCACTTGGTTGGCCCGCTTCTGGGACAAAGCCTCAGCTCAGGCAGGTGGCCCTCTCCCCAGGTTCCCCATGGTGGGCCACGCCTTTCGAAAACACCAGTGAACCAGAGCTCATACTTACATTACCACCTCCAGGGACATGCTTAATATTGTCCTTGGAACCACACTTGGACTGAATATGGCTGTAGCTCACTTTTTTGGAGACTATCTGGACCTGGAGGGTTAGGAGAACAGAAAAAAAAAAAAAAAAAAAAAAAAACAACAACACAAAAGGAGAGGGTTGGTTAGAATTGACATGGGGCAGGCAGTGAGTCCACATGTGACCACAGTGGTGACAGTGTTGCTAACCCTCTGCCCCAAATTTGGCAGAATGGTGTGGTAAAACACAGGAAAGGAATCTGAAAGCGAGAAAGGGAGTAAACATGTAGACAAACAACACAAAGACAAAAGC
Organism: Graphiurus murinus; assembly: GCA_004027655.1. Classification (NCBI taxonomy): domain Eukaryota; kingdom Metazoa; phylum Chordata; class Mammalia; order Rodentia; family Gliridae; genus Graphiurus; species Graphiurus murinus. The sequence goes on from PVLC010018828.1 coordinate 12,472, forward strand.
AGGTGCTGCACAAGTGCCACAGGGATGTTACTACCACTCCTTGGGGGCTGGCTGTGGTTCACAAAGCCCTGAAAGCAGCAGGCCCCTGAAGCAATCCCAGGTACAACCCCACTTTCTTGGTTTGTCCCTTTCCCTCAAGCTGTGCCCAGTGTTACTAGCTCCCTCTGCAAAGATTCTGATCTTTTGGACCTCTCCCCGTCCCTTAACTCTGGGGTCTGGAATTGCTGCAGCCAGACTCAACCCGGGAAGCAAAGGCTGCTCTGACAAGCACTGGCTGAATACACATAGACCTGATACTGACAGGAAGGAAGACACCTTGCTCATATCAAAGTGCAAATGGATATATAATCATGGACAGTAGGGAGTAGAAAGCAGAGACTTCAGGGCTGGGGCCTGGGGACGTAGCTCAGAGGTAGAATGGCCCTGGGTTCAATCCCCACTACCACAAAACAAACAAACAGGGCCTTGCTAAGTTGCCAAGGTTGACTTTGAGCTTGCAATCCTCCTGTCTTTGCTTCCCAAGTACTGTAATCATAGGCTTTCGCCACTGTGTCTAGCTTAGTTTTTTTTGTTTTGTGTGTATGTGTGGTACTTGGGATTGAACCCTGGGGCATTCTATCTCCGAGCTACACCCCGAGCCTTATTTTTTTTAATTTTGAAACAGGGTCTCACTAAGTTGCGGAGGGTCTCACAAAGTTGCTGAGGCTGGTCGAGAACCTTCAATCCTCCTAAGTCCTGGGATTACAGGCATGCACCACCACGCCCAGCTTAGACTTTTTTTTTTTTTGTGTGGTACTGGGGATTGAACCCAGGGGCATTCTACCTCCAAGCTCCACCCCCAGACCTATTTTTTTATTATTTATTTTGAAACAGGGTCTCACTAAGTTGCGGAGGGTCTCACCAAGTAGCTGAGGCTGGCCGCAAACCTAGATCAGCCTCCCAAATGCTGGGATTACAAACGTGCGCCACCAAGCCTGGCCTTAGTCTTATTTTTTATTCACGAGTAAAATACATTCTTGAGTCCTCCAGATGCCTAACCCTGTATCCTGTGAGGCCCATGTACAAAGAGAACAGGATCAGGGTGCTACATGGGTACACAATCCAGAAGCACAGCACACTATATTGCATGCATAAGCTCGCTGGAACCTAGCAACACAAGGACCTAGCTCGCAGAGTCTGGAACAAAGAATTCTGGCTAGGTGGTCTCAAGAAGGAAGAGCCGCCAGCTTTCTTTCTCACTAAGTTGTGGAGAGTCTCACTAAGTAGCTGAGGCTGGTCACAAATCCAGATCCTCCGTCCCCAGCTTCCCAAGTACTAGGATTACAATCGTGCATCACCATGCCTGGCTCCCATCAGCTTTTGAGAGGGGCCTTCTAGATCGAGTTAGAAGACAGCGCTGCAGGGATTGAGTACTGGGAAGTTATCATAGCCATATCTCAGGAGGAAGAGCCTGGTACTCTGTGTATTTTTATACATAAGGGTGGGTTTCAGATCAAAGGCAGTGTGAAGGAAGTGATGGACAGTTTTTTACTTCATTTTATCCAGCTGTTATGGGCTCCCAACTCTGTTGGCTTTCAGGAATAATACAAAAATTTTCTGAAGGCTGAGTCATCAAACAAAGGATAAAACATGGGACAGAAGAGAAACTACTTAAGGGAAGGGGAAAAGTACAACTGAAGGGAAAGTAACTCAGGCTAGAAGAAAAGTATTACCCTCTTTTACCTTCCAGAGGAAAGTCTAAACACAACTCACTTTACCAGCAGGCAGTTTCTGTGCATTCGCAATGGGGCCGGCTGCTTTAGTGACTGCATTAGATTCAGGATTTCGAGCTGTAGCAGCTGCCTCAGCTTTTTTCTCTACTTTGGCCTGGATGGAGATAAACGGAGGGCAAATTTCAAACCGAGAGGATGAGAGCCCAAATGCCAAGAAAGGAAGAAATTGGTAGGGACTTCAAATCCAGGCTAGGCTGCCAGGCAGAAGCAAGTTACCCTTCTTCCTAAGGGAAAAACACACGTTTCCCAGGCTAAAATAAGCCAGATTTCTTTTTCTTTTCTTTTCTTTCTTTTTTTTTTTTTTTCAGTACTGGGGATGGAACCCGGGGGCATTCTACCTCCAAGCTACAGCCCTAGCCCTAATTTTTTTTTTTAATTCTTTATTTTGAAACAGGGTCTTACTAAGTTGCAGAGGGCCTCACTAAGCAGCTGAGGCTGGCCTCGAACCTGGATCCTCCAGTATCAGCCTCCCAAATGCTGGGATTACAAACGTGTGCTACTATGCCCAGCTAGCCAGAGATTTCTGAGTAGAGAACAGGGAGAAGGCTAAGGAAAAAAAAATCAAGGCACTAATCAGAGAGAAAAGATGCAAAGGAAGGCCAGGCATACCAAATTAGTAGTCCTCTCCTGAATGTGTGTAGGGCTACCATTTTCAAATCACCATGTGGTACCACTTTAATGTTCTGACATGCCCCAAGAGAGCCACCACAGTCACAGAGAGACACTACTGATAATGGGAAGTGTCACACCCTTCAGGTATATTGGAATATAAAATAACTCAATCACAATTGATCAAATTACTCAAGACCTCCTGAACTTTTTTTATTTTTTTTTTATTTTTTTATTTTTTTTTTTGCGGTACTGGGAATTGAACTCAGGGGCATTCTACCTCCGAGCTATACCCCCAGCCCTATTTTTTATTCTTTATTTTGAAACCGAGTCTCACTAAGTTGCGGAGTGCCTCACTAGGTAGCTGAGGCTGGCTGCGAACCCGGATCCTCCGGTCTCAGCCTCCCGAATGCTGGGATTACAAGCGTGTGCCACCACGCCCGGCTAAGACCTCCTGAACTTTTATATCATGAAAACCTAAGAAAAGCAAAGAGAGGGGAGGCAGAGCCACTAGTAGCACAACCCAGCAGTCAGGTTGGGTACTACTGAACCACCACTGCTTACCAAAAGTAACTCTGAGGCCCTGAATACAGACTCACCTATTTGCCACCAGTGTCTTCCACATGCACCAGGATTCTGCCTGGATTTTCCCCGCCTCAATTTTTTTTTTTTTTTTCCTTTTCGGTACTGGGGATTGAACTCAGGGGCATTCTACCTCCGAGCTACACCCCCAGTCCTATTTTTTATTATTTATTTTGAAACCGAGTCTCACTAAGGAGACTAGGAGTGCCTCACTAGGTAGCTGAGGCTGGCCTCGAACCTGGATCCTCTGGTCTCAGCCTCCCGAATGCTGGGATTACAAGCGTGCGCCACCACGCCTGGCTCCCTGCCTCAATTTTTAACAGTTCTGGACTGAACGAAGATAAGTATCCTACCCTAGGTAGTTTGCTATGGCTGCAGTGCTAGCAAATGATGCAGGAGATGAGACGGTTCCTGAACCAGGGACTTGAACATACTCAGATGGACTTCTGCTACTACTTTTCCACCTATTAAGTACCCATTACTGCTAACACTTAATATGTAATTCTGGGATTCAGACAACCAGAACATCCTCAAAGCAAAGTGCTGTGACACGCTGCACGGTTCTCACTAACTTCACTCCAGCGCAGCTATGTTGTTTAGGAAAGCTAGAGGCTTCTAGCAGAACTCCTAATGGCCACAAGAGGACACCCCATTCTCTTTCAGACAGACTCCACTCAAGACAGGAATTGTGGAACTAAGAGGTGTTCCACTTCCTGCCTAGCCTGACATTATTGTTTGGGTTTTGAACTATAAAAATCTAGGCTCATGCCCAGTGTCTCTCACCATAGAAGTCTCTGAGGGATCCTCTTTTCCTTTTTGTAATACTTTCACCTCCAAACAAAAATGTAAACCTAAACCCCAAAATATAGAACAAGAGCCCCCTCTGACTGAGAAGAGAAGAGATAGCTCAGAACTCAGCCCACCCCTTGCCTGCTGCTGTAGAGAGCAGAGCACAGGCTGAAATTCCCTGCTACTGAATCCAATGTCCTAATAGTTCCCCTTCTTTGATGGCTAACTGTGGCAGGGGAGAAGCAGGGAGTGGCATGCCAAGCACCGCAAGCTCCCTGGACTCACCCGGCCTCCTCCAGGCTGATGCTTGATGTTTTCGGTAGAGCCAATCTTGGAGCGGACATTCTTCAGATCGGGGGTGGAGGTGTTGGTGGCTAGACGGCTCATCTTGGGGGCAGAGGAACTAGGCTTGGACAAGGTGGGCTTCTTGTCCATTGAAGGAGGCACAGAGGGACGGGGAGGTGTAGTTGTAGGCTTGATTCGAGTGGGACCCACCCCTGCTGGGGGTGGTGCCCCAACGAGAGTGGTGTTTTTCTTCACAGAACTGGTGGAGGTGCTCTTTGAGCGACTCAAGTCAGCTGCAAGATAGGAATAGAGGTAGCAAGGGTTCATGGGAGAGGAAAAGGGAGCCTTAAAACCATGGATGAGGTGGGGTTCACATTAGGGTCTACACGTGAGGGTAGCATATTACCAGGTGTAGATTTCATAGACATCTTCTTGGTATCTGCGGGTTTCCCCTCAGTCTTGATGGCTATGAAAAGATATCAATATAACTTAGTTTAACAGATTCAGATTGAATGTTTCCTCCATTGCTAACATTCAGCATTCATTCAATAATTAATAAGTAGCCAGGCATGGTGGCACATGCTTGTAATCCCAGTACTTGGGAGGCTGAGACTGGAGGATCACAGGTTTGAGGACAGCCTCAGCAAGTAATAAGACTCTCATCAACCTAGTGAAACCCTGTTTATAAATAAAAAATAAAATCGGGCTGGGAGTGTAGCTCAAAGGTAGAATGCCTCTGGGTTCAATCCCCAGAACCCCCCAAAAAATTACTTACTTTGCTTACTTTGAACCAAGGACTCTACTAGTCTCTAGGAAAGAGTAGTATTTTCTTTTTTGTGTGTGTATATGATACTAGAGATTGAACCCTGGGGCCTTCACCCTCAGCCCTATTTTTTTTTTTAATTCTTTATTTTGATGAAACTCACTACTTGCGGAAATTGTCCTTAAACCTGAGATGATCTTCCTATCTCAGCTTCCCAAACACTGGGATTATAAGCATGGGCCACCACCCCTGGCTCCCCGGTCCTTTTTTTTTTTTTTTTTTTTTTGTGGTACTGGGATGGAACCCAGGGGCATTCTACCTCCGAGCTACACCCCCAGCCCTATTTTTTATTCTTTATTTTGAAACAGGATCTCACTAAGATGCGGAGGGCCTAACTAAGCAGCTGAGGCTGGCCGCAAACCCAGATCCTCCAGTCTCAGCCTCCCAAATGCTGGGATTACAAGCATGCGCCACCATGCCCGGCTGGTCCTTTTTAAATTTTATTTTGAAAAAGGTTCTTGCTAAATTGCCTAATCTGGCCTTGAACTTGCAATCCCCCGTGTCTCAGCCTCCTGAGTGGCTGGAATTACTAGCAAGTGGCACCACACCTATAATGGCTCTCTGTCTCATTTATTTTTATTTTTTATTTTTTTGGTATTGAGGATTAAACACAGGGGGGCATTCTACCTCTGAGCTAAAACCCCAACCCCAACACAATTTTATTTTTTATTTTGAAATGTTCTCATTAAGTTGCTAAGGGCCTCACTAAGTTACTAAGACTGGCCTCTAACCTGCCTGTGATCCTCCTATCTCAACCTCCCAAGTATTGGGATTACAGGTTTAGGCCAGCATGCTCAGTTCCTCTCTCTTTTCTTTTTAGCAGTACTGAGGACATACCCATACATGCCAGGTAAGCTTTACCACTGAGCTGCACACACCAGTACTAAGTTGCCCAATTCTCTTTTTTTCCCCCTTGTGGTACTAAGGATTGAACCCAAGGGCATTCTACCTCAAAGCTACTCCCCAAGCTGGGCATGGTGGTGCAAGCTTGTAATCCCAGGACTTGGGAGGCTAAGATCAGAGAATCAGGGTTCACGGCCAGCCTCAGCTACTTATCAAGGCACTCCACAACTTAGGGAGAACCTGCATAAAAATAAAGAATAAAAAATAGGACTGGGGGTGTAGCTCAGAGGTAGAATGCCCCTGGGTTCAATTTCCAGTACCACAAAAAAAAGAATGAAAAATAGGACTGGAGTATAGCTTGGGGGTAAAATGCCCCAGGGTTTAATCCCCAGTACCAAAAAAAAAAAAGCTACTCCCCAGCCCTATTTTTATTAACAGGTCTCACTACGTTGCAGAAGACCTTGTTAAGTTGATGAGGCTGGCCGTAAACCTGCAATCCTCCTGTCTCAGCCTCCCAAGTATTGACATTACAGGCATGTGCCACAATATCTGACTTGAGTTGCCCATTTCTTATCATCACATATGCCAGGGCCACAAATTGTTAACGTGCCATGGAATCACTGAGAAAGAACAATAAATTCTGAGAACTCATAAAAGTACCCTTCACTCAAAATCTTTCTGAATGTACATGATTGCTAAGCTCATATGGAGATCAAGGCTTGTTAAGTAGCAGGCCCGCCAAGCTGCCACTGTACAACTGCCTCACTAAGGACTGGTGTAAACAGGTCTGTATAGCTGTTGGTGGTGCCTGTTAGAGCTAGGACTGGGGCAAAGCCAAGGCCCCATTCCACTTCCAACTGGTTCCCACAGGAAGGAAGGACAGGCAACACTCACCAGTGGGCCTTTTGGGGAGTGGCATAGAGGTGCTTCTGCTGCTTGGCCCAGTGGAGGCAGGGATGACAGTTGCTGTAGCTTTTGGAACAGTGGGGCTACTCCTGGGTCCAGATCTGAGGGCTGGAGCAGAGGTGGGCTTGGATGGTGAGGCCCGCTTGTCAGGAATCTTTGCCTCTGCAACAGACTAGAAATAGGACAGTGGAAGTAAGAGTTGCAGGTCAGCACAGTGCCAGAAGACATGCCATGAGAGGGTTCTACCTAAGCATGCATCATAAAACAGGGGGTAGAGCCGGGCGTGGTGGCACACGCTTGTAATCTCAGCATTTGGGAGGCTGAGACTGGAGGATCCGGGTTTGTGGCCAGTCTCACCTGCTTAGTGAGGCCCTCCACAACTTACTGAGATCCAGTTTCAAAATAAAGAATAAAAAATACGGCTGGGGCTATAGCTCGGAGGTAGAATGCCCCCGGGTTCCATCCCTAGTACCACAAAAAAGAAAAAAAGAAAGAAAGAAAACAGGGGGTACTACAGGTTCAGCAGCTACTGAAAGGAAAACATACACTTTTATTTTATATATTTATTTTTTGCAGTACTGGGGATTGAACCCAGGGGCATTCTACCTCTGAGATACACCCCCAGTCCTATATTTTATTCTTTATTTTGAAACAGGGTCTTACTAAGTTGCAGAAGGCCTCACTAAGTAGCTGAGGCTGGCCGCAAACTTGTGATCCTCCTATCTCAGCCTCTGAGGTACTGAGATTACAAGCGTGATCCACCATGCCTGGATAAACATACATGTTTTTAAGATCAAAGACCTCCAGCCAGTGAAAACTGGCCATGTACACTGCTACATGATCTTGAGGTTAGGAAACAGGAAGTCAAACTACCTCAATGCAGGGTGAATGAACAGCCCTGAAAAGCACATCACATCACGGCCTACACGTGCCTCAGGATCCACTACAGACACTGAACCACACAAGAATAAGTGAACACATAAGCAAAACAAAACTAAAATATTAGGCTGGGCCTGTCATACTTCTCTAATCCCAGTACTTGGGAGGCTGAGACAGGAGAATTACAGGCTCAAGGCCAGCCTCATCAATACAGCAAGGCCTTCAGCAATATAGGGAGACCCTATTTTCCTTCCCCTATCCCAGTCCCTTCCATTGAATCCAGGAGCAGTCAACCTCTGAAACTGGATCTCACTAGGTTAATCAGAGTCTCACTACTTGCTGGGGCTGTCTTTGAACCTGTGATTTTCCTGTCTCAGCCTTCCAAGTACTGGAATTACAGGTATGCACCACCATGCCCAGCTTATGACCCTGTTTCAAAATAAAAAATAGAATAGGGCTGGGGGTGTAAATTGGGGGTAGACTGCCTCTGAGCTTAATCCTCAGTACCATATACTCCCACGCCCGACCTCCACAAAAAACCTAAAAAATTATATTCAGCTAAATGCAGCCATTCTTCTGGTTAATATACATTCAGAGAAGGCTAAACAGGATAGGATAACTACAGATAAAAGAAAGCCACTGCCAAATCCAGGTCAGAAGCCTGAGCTACAGTCGGGCGTGGTGGTGCACGCTTGTAATCCCAGTACTTGGGAAGCTGAGACTGGAGGATCGGGTTTGCGGTCAGCCTCAGCTACTTAGTGAGGCTCCCTGCAACTTAGTGAGACCTTGTTTCAAAATAAAGAATAAAAAATAGGAAGCCGGGTGTGGTGGCGCATGCTTGTAATCCCAGTACTTGGGAGGCTGAGACGGGAGGATCTGGGTTCATGGCCAGCCTCAGCTGCTTAAGGAGGCCCTCTGCAACTTAGTGAGACCCTTTTTCAAAATAAAGAATAAAAAAAATAGGACTGGGGGTGTAGTTTGGAGTTAGAATGCCCCTGGGCTCAATCCCCAGTACCGCCAAAAAAAAAAAAAAAAATAGGGCTGGGGGTGTGTGGCTCAGAGGTAGAATGCTCCGAGTTCAATTCCTAGTACATAAAAAAAAAAAAAAAAAGAAAAGAAAAGAAAACAAAATCAGGCTGGGGATGTAGCTCAGAGGTAGAATACCCAGTATCACAATAAATAAATAAAAAAGAAGCCTGAGCTGCAGCACTAGTCCAGGTCCTAACTTGCAATATGTTCTCAGCAACTCACTGACCCCTCTAAGCTTTATTTTCTCATGTAGATAAAGCAGACTGGAAAAGAACATTGCTAAAGACCAGTGTTGACAAACTGCAATATTAAAAATAGAGGATAGCCGGGCGTGGTAGCGCACGTTTGTAATCCCAGCATTCCAGAGGCTGAGACCAGAGGATCCGGGTTCGCAGCCAGCCTCAGCTACCTAGTGAGGCACTCCGCAACTTAGTGAGACTCGGTTTCAAAATAAAGAATAAAAAATAGGGCTGGGAGTATAGCTCAAAGGTAGAATGCCCCTGAGTTCAACCCCCAGTACCACAAAAAAAAAAAAAAAAATAGAGGATGCAGCTGGGTGTGGTAGAGCACGCTTGTAATCCCAGCATTCACGAGGCTGAGACTGGAGGATCCAGTGACACTCGGTTTCAAAATAAAGAATAAAAATAGGGCTGGGGGTGTAGCACGGAGGTAGAATGCCCCTGAGTTCAATCCCTGGGTTCGCGGCCAGCCTCAGCTACCTATGAGGCACTCTGCAACTTAGTGAGACTCGGTTTCAAAATAAAGAATAAAAAATAGGGCTGAGGGTAGAGCTCGGAGGTAGAACGCCCCTGAGTTCAATCCTCAGTACCGCAAAAATAAATAAATAAATAAATAAATAAATAAATAAATAAATAAATAAAAATAGAGGATGCAAGGTCTCTACACAGGGATGATGAAAATGGGCAGGCCTGACCCACAGAGGGCATAACAGAACCCTGGCACCACAGCTGGGAACTGAGAGCACAGGAAAATGTTTTCAGTGCAGAAGCATGGCATCTGGGTCACTCTAATTTCCTTTCCTAATTTTTTTTGTAGTACTGAGGATTGTACCCAAGGGTATTTTACCTCTGAGATACCTGTCTTCCTCCCTTCCTCCCTCTCTCCCTTCCTTCTTTTTTTTTTCGGTACTAGGGATTGAACTCAGGGGCAATCTACCTCCGTGCTACACCCCCAGCCCTATTTTTATTCTTTATTTTGAAACCAAGTGTCACTAAGTTGCAGGGTGCCTCACTAGGTAGCTGAGGCTGGCCGCGAACCTGGATCCTCCGGTCTCCGCCTTCCGAATGCTGGGATTACAAGCGTGCGCCACCACGCCCGGCTCCTTCTTTCTTTCTTGCTACTGGGGATGGAATTCAGGGGCATCCTAACTGTGAGCTAGCCTTCTTTTATTTTTATTTTGAAACAGGGTCTTGCTAGGTTGACTAGAGTCTTGCTACTTGCAGAGGCTGGCCATGAACCTGCAATCCTCCTGTCTCACCCTCTCAAGTACTGGGACTACAAGATTGCGCTATCACCCCCAGCTTCTAACATGGAAGCCTCTTACATGGAAGCTGGGAAGTTCTCACTAGTAAAGAAAGAAAAGCATAGATTTAGCTAGGTTTCTACAGGAATGGGAGATGAAGACAATGTTTTGGATGAACAAATATACCTGTTATTTGAGAAAGGAAGCCAAAACACAAATACGTGGACCCACCTCTTTTATTCCAAGAAACAAATGCACAGAGGGCAGGATGCTGGTGGAGATCAGCAGGATATTGTTTAAATGGAGAGACAGCAAGTGAGGTGCTTAGAAATTAAGGGCTAGCACATAATCAAGTCTAACTCTGCCAGTGCTGGGGAAGACCTATTTTTACAAATGAAGGCCCTGAAATATAGTGTAAAGAACCTTAAGAGCCGGGTGTGGTGGCACAAGCTAGTAATCCTAGTACTTGGGAGGCTGAGACGGAGGATCACAGGTTTGCAGCCAGTCTCAGCTATTTAGTGAGGCCCTCCGAAACTTAATGAGACCCTGTTTCCAAATAAAGAATTAATAATAGGGCTGGGAGTATAGCTCAGAGGTAGATTGCCTCTGGGTTCCATCCCTAGTACCACAAATAAATAAATTAAAAAAAATTTTTTGTGGTAATGGGAATTGAACCCAAGGGTGTGCTACCTCCAAGGATAGCCCCAGTCCAATTTTTATTTATATTTATTTTTTTGCAGTACTGAGGATGCACACTGGGGCCGTCTACCTCCGAGCTATACCCCAGATCTATTTTTCATTCTTTTATTCATTCTCTCTCTCCCTCTCTCTCTCTCTATTTATTTTTTTAATTTTGTGTTACTGGGGATTGAGCCCAGGGGCATTCTACGTCTGAGCTACACCCCCACCCTGATGTTTCTTCTCTATTTTGAAACAGGGTCTCACTAAGTTGCGGAAGCTGAGGTTGAATACAAGCACTCGATCCTCCTTTCTCAGCCTCACAAGTACTGGGATTACAATTGTGTGCCCCCACACCTAGCTAGCAGTTGGTTGTTTTTTTTTTTTGCAGTACTGGGGATTGAACTCAGGGGCATTCTACCTCCGAGCTACAGCCCCGGCCCTAATTTTTTTTTATTCTTTATTTTGAAATGAGTCTCACTAAGTTGCAGAGTGCCTCACTAGGTAGGTGAGGCTGGCCGTGAACCCAGATCCTCCGGTCTCAGCCTCCCGAATGCTGGGATTACAAGCGTGTGGCACCACGCCCGGCTAGTAGTTTGTTTTTTTAAACAAGATTAAATTGGAACACTGATGTGTTAATATGGGAAATTATTTCCCACATGAATTTGAACTGCACCATCAGGCTGACCTAAAGGCCCTTCTCAAAAAAACAAGAGAGTTGAATCATTCTACCACTAAAGTAATGGGTATAATTCTCTACTGCAGGATGATTAAAGAGAAAGGCAAATAATAAAATTTGATGTGGGAATTATACCAAAGAAGAGTATCCAATTAGCTTGTGGAAGAGAGGGAAACCACTTAACAAACACACAAGTAACTGGCGAGGCTGAGGCAGGAGGATCACAGGTTCAAGGACAGCCTCAGCAACTTCAGTAAGATGCTTAGCAAGCTAGTTAGACTCTGCTTCAAGAAACAAAATAGAGCTTGTAATTCCAGTACTTGGGAGGCTGAGACAGGAAGATTGCAAGTTCACAGCCATTCTCAGCAACTTCAGTGAGACCCAATTTTTTATTTATTTATTTATTTTTTGCAGTACTGGGGATTGAACTAAGGGCATTCTACCTCTGAGCTATAAGCCCAGCCCTATTTTTTATTCTTTATTTTGAAACGGGGACACACTAAGTTGCAGAGTGCCTCACCAAGTAGCTGAGGCTGGCCGAAAACCCAGATCCTACGGTCTTAGCCTACCAAATGCTGGGATTACAAGCGTGTGCCACCATGCCCGGCTGAGACCCTGTTTCAAAATGAAAAATAGAGCTGGGTATGTAATGCTGAGGTAGAATGCCCCTGGGTTCAAGTCCTAATACTACAAAAATAAGGCAAAATAAAGTAAAATAAAATAGGGCTGGGGGCATACCTTGGAGATAGAACGCCCCGGGATTCAATCACCAGTAACTAACACACACACACACACACCAAAAAAACAAACAAATAAACAAGCAAAATAAAAACAAGCACCTAAGTAGGTAAAAAGTAAGGGTTAGTTAGTTGAGAGAAAATAGGAAGCACGTGACTATAATCCCAGTCCTTGGGAGAGTGAGAAAGGAAGATTGCAGGTTCAAGGCCAGCCTCAGACACTTAGTAGGACTCTGTTTGAAAATGAAAAATAAAAAGGGCTGGGGTTTAGCTAGGAGGTAAAAATGTGGCTGGGTTCAATTTCCAGTGTCAAAAAAGAAAAAAAAAAAAAGAAGGCCAAGTGTGGCAGCCGACATCTGTTATCCCAGTACTTGAGGGTCTGTGACAAGAGGATCACAGGTTCAAGAACAGCCTAAGCAACAGAGTGAGACTTTCAGCAACCTGTTCAAAACAAAAATAAAAAAAGGGTTGGGGTGCAGCTTCAAGTAGAATGCCCCTGGGTTCAATGCCCATTACCACAAAACAAACAGAGGACAGAGGAAGAACCAAAGTAGATGCAATATCCCTTCTAACCAAGGCAGGGAAAAGTAAAAAGAATAAAAGTTTCACAGTGTTATGGCTTCATCAGTGGGTCTGCAAACTGATTTTCAAAGCACCTTGTCCCCTCGCCTTTCCCAGTTCCATCATCTTCAGCCCATCTTCCATTGGCAACAAGAGCCACCTGACACTTAGGGAAGCTTCTCCCTGATATAGGACTTGGAAAACCACTTACCTTTGGCTTCACGTCTCTTGCAGGCAAGATGGAAGGCCTGGCAGTGGCAGCAGCAGGGCGTTTGGGTGGGGCAGCTGGCACTAAGCCTGAAGAAAGGCTCATGGATTTTTTATTCAACCCACCAGATGTGGTGGAAACTGGATGCTTAGGGAGAGAAGTGGGCTGTATTTTGGCTTTCGATGCTGAAGTCTTTGTAGGCTGAGTGGTGGCGAAAGGCTTTAAGTTGATTGTTGGTTTTTTGTTTTTATTTTTTATTTTTTTAAAGATCAACATCAAACACACAGACAAAAATAAAAACAAATAAAAAAGTATAAATTGCACAATTCAAAGTAAAATAATAAGCAATGAGGATTGATGCAACTGAAAATTAGCATGACTTTCTTCTGAGCTCAGTAAAGAATAGAATGAAAGCAGCACAGAGATAAAACTGGGGATTTTTTCTTTTTCTTTTCTTTTTGGTATTGGGGATTGAACCAATGGCCTCATGTATGCCAAAAACACATTCTACCACTTAGCTACACCTCCCAGCCCCATGGGAATTATTATTATTATTATTTTTTTTTTTTGCGGTACTGGGGATTGAACCCAGGGACATTCTACCTCCAAACTACACCCAGGCCCTATTTTTTATTCTTTATTTGGAAACAGGGTCTCACTAAGTTGCGGAGTGCCTCACTAGGTAGCTGAGGCTGGGTGCAAACCCGGATCCTCTGGTCTCAGCCTCCCAAATGCTGGGATTACAAGTGTGCCACACCAGGCCTGGCTTATTCTTTATTTTGAAACAGGGTCTCACTAAGTTGCAGAGGGCCTCACTAGGCAGCTGAGGCTGGCCTCGAACCCAGATCCTCCGGTCTCAGCCTCCCAAATGCTGGGATTACAAGTGTGTGCCACCATACCCAGCGAATGGGAATTATTTCTTAAAGACAGTGCATGGTGGCACATGCTTATAATCCCAGTACTTGGGAGGCTGAGACAGGAAGATGGCAGGTTCGCAGACAGCCTCAGCTACATAGTGAGGTCTTCCGCAACTTAGTGAGACCCTGTTTCAAAATAAAAAATAAAAACAACCGTGCATGGTGGCGCATGCTTGTAATCCCAGTACTTGGGAGGCTGAGACAGGAGGATCTCAGGTTTGCAGGTTCATGGCCAGCCTCAGCTACTTAGTGAGGCTCTCCGAAACTTAGTGGACCCTGTTTCAAAATAAAGAATAAAAAATAGCACTGGGGGTGTAGCTCGGAGGTAGAATGCCCCTGGGTCAATCCCCAGTACAGCAAAAAAAAAAAAAAAAAAGAAGAAGAAGAAGGAAGGAAGGAAAAAGAAAAAAAAAAAAAGACAGTACCAAAAATTCCAGCAGTTTTTGGCACTTGAAAATTTAAATTCAAGCCGGGCATGGTGGTCCATGCTTGTAATCCCAGCATTTGGGAGGCTGAGACTGGAGGATTCGGGTTCTCGGCCAGCCTCAGCTACCTAGTGAAGCACTCCACAACCTAGTGAGACTCTCTATTTCAAAATAAAGAATAAAAAAAAAAAAAAAAGTAGGGCTGGAGGTACAGCTTGGAGGTAGAATGCCCCTGAGTTCAATTCCCAGTACTGCAAAAACAAAACAAAACAAAAAGAAAATTTAAATTCAGAAATAGTTTACTATCTTTTTTTGCCGGGTGTGGTGGCACACGCTTGTCATCTCAGCATTTGGGAGGCTGAGACTGGAGGATCCGGGTTCCCGGCCAGCCTCAGCTATCTAGTGAGGCACTCAGCAACTTAGTGAGACCCTGTTTCAAAATAAAGAATAAAAAGTAGGTCTGGGGGTATAGCTCAGAGGTAGAATGCTCCTGAGTTCAATCCCCAATTCAGAAAAAAAAAAAAAAAAAATGGGGGGCTGGGGATGTAGCTCAGAGGTAGAAAGCTCCTGGGTTTGATCCCCAGTATCCCCCCCACACACACACACACACGGTGGGAAGGGGGTGGGAGGGTGGAGGGTATGTGGCTTAGAGGAAGAATGTCCCTAGGTTCAATCCCCAGTATCAAAAAAAGGGGGGAATAAAGCTGGGTGTGGTGGCACATGCTTGTAATCCAAGTACTTTGGAAGCTGAGACATGAAGATCACAGATTCTAGATCAGTCTCAGCAATATAGTGAGGCCCTCTGCATCTTAGTGAGACCCTGTTTTCAAATAAGAAATAAAATCGGGTTGTGGGTATAATTTGTAGGTAGAATGCCTCTGGGTTCAATCCCCAGTAGAAAAAATTAAATAAATAAATAAGCCAGGTATAGTGGCGAAAACTTATAATCCCAGTACTTGGAAGGCTGAGACTGGAGGATCTGGGTTCTTGGCCAGCCTCAGCTATTTCCTGAGGCCCTCCGCAACTTAGTGAGATCCTGTTTCAAAATAAAGAATAAAAATAGGACTGGAGGTGTAGCTTGGAGGTAGAATGCCCATGGGTTCAATCCCCAGTAGGGCAAAAAAAACCCAATAAATAAATAATCAGGCTAGGTGTGTAGCTGAGATAGAATGCCCCTGGGTTTCAAACCCCAGTGCCAAAAAAAAAAAAAAAAAAAAGTGAGGGGAGGAAAAGAAAGAAATAGCCGTATATTATTAACTAGCTGTTGGTAGCTACAATAATTCTATAAAGAAAATCATCAGTAGACAAGCCATTATTACCTACATCTTTTGTTGTTGTTTTTAGTTTTTTAGGTGAGGTCTCATTAAGTTGCCCAGGCTGGCCTTGTACTCACTATATTGCCTAAGCCTCTAGACTAGCTGGAACAGGCATGCACCAGAATGCCAGCTTTTATTACCTGTATTTTGATGGGGCGACATTACTATATCCTAAGTGTGCCATTTGAGCTTTGCAATGAATAAGCATCTAAAGTTATGATCTATCTTAACAGTTTATATTATTTACTCATGATACAAATTTCAGAATATTCCTGCAACTGTTCTTTCTGTTGTTTTAAGGAAAAAGTAGAAACAACTTCTGTAGGACATTTTTACAGATATATAGAATAAAGTCAAATGCAGAAAATTTAAAACTTGGATTAGGCCACTATGGTAATATGGGAAATAAGACAATTTCTTAGTACATCCGAACTTGAAGAAGGATTCATAATAGCTCAGAAAAAAGAAACTGCATTCATGATTCAAGCAAAAATAGCAGAAGGTACTGTTTTTAAAAACTATAGCAATAGAAGATACCCACTATTCTGACACCTACCTTTGTTTTCTTCTCTGGGCTTGGTGGGAGCTCCTTGTTTGGTGGGGTGGTGATGTCATTTCCGGTCACACTTACAGCAGCCTTTCCCTCTTCTGGCCTGGTTATTCCTAGAGGTTGGAGGTAAGTGGGAATTATTCTAAGCGAATATTTTTTACAGCCATTTTGAAAGTGCAAGGCATAGCACAGACAAACCACTAACTAGCACTTCATTCTGAAAAATGTCCAAAGGGCTCTGCTGCTGCAATGTGGACAAGATACCCCACTTCTCACTGTGATGGACAGCCTGCCCCTTTGGAGAAGCAGTCTAAGTGGGATTTGTACAAATGATCAGCGGAAGGGAATGGCTCTCAAAGTTTGCTTTCCCTTCCCTGGAGACCAGCAAAGAGGTTCTGTTACCCAACCACTGGTTCACAGAGCACACAGGGGACAAAAACCTCTTCTACCAGAGTCTATCTCTTGGAATAAAGGTTGCTAAGAGATGGGGTAAAAGCCAGAAGATCATCCAATGTCTCCCCCTTACTTCCTTTCCCTGTAAAGAACCACTTGAGAGCGGATGTGAGATTAACCTGCTCTAGTTCCCGCAGTGACCCAGATTTTCAACAAGGAAGAGGAGACCCACAGAACCAGACACAGGGCCAGAAATAGTCTACTGCCTAAGGCAGCATAGAATCCTCTCTGTGGAGGGGTTACTCCAGATTCCAATATGGCTATGACTAAAAGCATGAAAACACCACAAACTTTATAATCTTGCTATGGGGAAGGCCTTTCTTTTTTTAATTTATTTTTTGTTGTTTTGTTTTATTTGTTTGCTTGTTTGTTTTTTATGGTAATAGAGATGGAACCCAGGGGCATTCTGCCAGCCCTATTTTTTATTCACTAAGCAGCTGAGGTGGACCACGAACCAGGATCCTCCGGTCTCAGCCTCCCAAGTACTGGGATTACAAGCGTGCACCACCACGCCTGGCTGGGGAAGGCATTTACAACTGACCCAAAATCCAGAACTAGACAAGAATGTGACTACAGAAACACACACACACACACACACACACACACACACACACACACACACACACACACACAGAGGATTTATTTGCATTTATAATTGTAAGAGCCACTCTAGACTGCCCTGACAGCTACTTTTATCTGCTCACATACCTACTAACAGTACATTTCCTTATCTTGTCCCTATTAGTTATTTCATATTATTTCATATTTGTTTGTTTGTTTTGCAGTACTGGGGATTGAACCCAGGGACAATCTACCTCCAAGCTATACCTCCAGCCCTATTTTTATTTTATTTTATTTATTTATTTATTTTTGCGGTACTGGGGATTGAACTCAGGGGCATTCTACCTCCGAGCTATACCCCCAGCCCTATTTTTTATTCTTTATTTTGAAACAGGGTCTCACTAGTTGCGGAGTGCCTCACTAGGTAGCTGAGGCTGGCCGGGAACCCGGATCCTCCAGTCTCAGCCTCCCAAATACTGGGATTACAAGCGAGCGCCACCATGCCTGGCTCCTATTTTTTGATTCTTTATTTTGAAATAGAGTCTTACTAACTTGCAGATGGCCTCACTAAGTAGCTGAGGCTGGCATGCAAACCTGCAATCCTCCTGTCTCAGCCTCCCAAGTACTGGGATCACAAACATGCAGCACCACACCCAGCTAGCTATTTCAAATTTTAGGACTTCTGACAAAATGTTAAGAAAGTTTATTTGATTTTAATTTTCTTGGTACTGGGGATGGAACCCAAGAGCATTCTACCTTTGAGCTATACCACCCCCAGTCCTATTTTCTTATTTTATTTATTTTTTTTTTTGCGGTACTGGGGATAGAAGCTGGGGGCATTCTACCTCCAAGCTACAGCCCCAGCCCTATTTTTTATTCTTTATTTGAAACAGGGTCTCACTAAGTTGCAGAGGGCCTCACTAAGCAGCTGAGGCTGGCTGCGAACCCGGATCCTCCTGTCTCAGCCTCCCAAATGCTGGGATTACAAGCGTGCGCCACCACGCCCGGCTCTTATTTTATTTTGAAATAGGGTCTAAGTTGAAGGCCTCGCTAAGTAGCTAAGGCTGGCCACAAACCTGTTAACCTCCTGTCTCAGTCTCCCAAGTACTGCAATTACAGGCACACGTCACCACAACTGGCTAAAAATGGAATTTTTTTTTTTTTTCGGTACTGGGGATTGAACTCAGGGGCGTTCTATCTCCGAGCTATACCACCAGTCCTATTTTTTTATTCTTTATTTTGAAACCGAGTCTCACTAAGTTGCGGAGTGTCTCACTAGGTAGCTGAGGCTGGCTTCGAACCCGGATCCTCCGGTCTCAGCCTCCCGAATGCTGGAATTACAAGCATGCGCCACCACGCCCGGCTTAAAAATGGAATTTTTATATGGCGTTAGTTTTCTTTTATCACATCTAAGATTAGACATCTTTTCTTATTTTCAAGACATTTATAAAGTTGGGCATGGTGGCTGGGGCTTGTAATCCCAGTACTTGGGAGGCTAAGATAGGAAGGTCACAGGTTCAAGGACAGCCTCACCAAGTAGAGAGATTCTCATCAAACTAGTCAGACCCTGTTTCCAAATAAAAAATAAAATTGGGTTGGGGTGTAACTTGAAGGTAGAATGTCTCATTAAGTTGCAGAGGGCCTCACTAAGTAACTGGGGCTGTCTGCGAACCTGCAATTCTCCTGTCTCAGCCTCTGAAGAACTGGGATTAAAAGCATGCCACCATGTCAGGCAAAAAACTTTGTGTGTGTGTGTGTGTGCTACTGGGGATTGAACCCAGGGGCATTCTACCTCCAGGATACACCCCCAGCCCTATTTTTTATTCTTTATTTTTTTTTTTATTTATTTTTTATTTTTTATTTTTTTTGGCGGTACTGGGGATTGAACTCAGGGGCATTCTACCTCCGAGCTATACCCCCAGCCCCATTTTTTATTCTTTATTTTGAAACCGAGTCTCACTAAGTTGCGGAGTGCCTCACTAGGTAGCTGAGGCTGGCCGCGAACCCGGATCCTCCGGTCTCAGCCTCCCGAATGCTGGGATTAC
>PVLC010018829.1:0-31461 GCA_004027655.1 Graphiurus murinus
GAGAAGAAAAATTCCACAGAAGAACAAAAAGCAAGAATTCACTGACATATGGAATGTTCTTCAAATTTTTGCTTCCATTCCCAACCTAATTGTTACCATTTATTTTTCAAATTCCTTGGAAAGATCCCTTTTTTTCTTTGTCTTGGGATTTTAGTTGTAATAATGGGAAATAGAGTGGATGGCACTCAATCCTTAAATAGAATCCAAGACTGTCAGCAGTCTCTGAAGGAGTTTTCCATCTTACACTCATAAAATACTCATGTGTATATCTCATTGGCTGGAATGTAATAAGATGACCATAAACACCTACAAGGGTGAATGACTGTATAGCCAGATGAAAAGGCTCTGTTACCATGGAAGTATGGAAAACAGATATTAGAGATCAATTATCTCCAAAAATCCCAAGGTCTAATAGAAGAGACAGGCATGTAAACCACCTGTTGCATTGTACGTGCTATACAATAGATCTGTCTTTATGAGCATGATTTCTACTCTGGGCTCTCCAAATCCAGCGCGCTCTAAGGAAAATCATGTAGATCCCAAAACTACTGTAATATTTTGCGAAATTTCTCAGAAGTCATATGTTTACCTTTGATTCATTTTTTAAAGTTAATAAAGCATTACATTTCTTTCCTCTTATCTTGATTTCTATCAACTCAGTTAGTAATTCTAGTGTTCTCATCCTGACTACAAGTTTATAACAGATGCAAAATTTCTGTTATTAAAAATATAAAACAAATTACTTTTTACATAATAAACTCAATATAGTAGACCTTATCTTTCAAAACACAGAGTTGTCATGATGTTGGTAGATTTTCTTAGTCTAGGTTATTTTGACAGCAAATAGCAAAATAACAAAAAATCCAATTTAGGTTTAAGAGTTTGTCTGAAGCAAAAGAGAAAAGGGGCATTTGTTGGCTTATATAATTGGGAAAAACATACTGTAATGGGCCTCAGTCACAATTTGATGGTGGTAGTAGGTTTCAACAGTATCACTAGCTAGTCTTCTATCTCTCCACTTAATACCTAGCATGGGCAATGTTCCTTTTAAGGGGAAGACAAATTCTGGCCAGAGAGGCTATTAACATGCCTTTACAATAGAAAGAGCCAGTTTCTTTCTCCCAGGATCTATACACTGATCACAGGGAAGGGTTATGATCGTCTCTACTTTGGATAGATGCCCATTCTAACACCATGGCTAATATGATAAGGCATCAAGTTTGGCCCACCTAGATTATGTGCCTGCCTTTATGACCATGGTTTGTTAGTAGATGAAGACATAGAGAAAATAAAATTATGTGTATTGATATAGGAAAAATAAAAGCTACCCAGCATTACTATTGAGTGCAATAGGAAATACCTGAGGTTGTTTTCCCACATTTTATTGTGGTTGGTATTTTACTTTTAAAAAATTACTTCCATACATCATCCACTGTTTTTCCTTTGAGAAGGTTACAATCAGAGAAGTTTCTGAAATTATTACTTAAACTTCACTTTCTTCTTTCTGTCAAGAGTTCTGAATTGTCACCTTGTGTCTCCAAGTGAGGAATATTTTCTATCATTAGAGCCAGAGAGGAAATCTCAACTTCATTTTAGCCATGGGTGGTGTAGATTTGAAATCTCTTTGTTTCATTTTGTCTGTATCCCTTTGCCACACTCCAGCTGTGATATAGATAACCTAGCTCCAGGCCTGAGTGTTAATTTGAAGTATTATAGTTTCTTACTTCAAAAATGTCTCAAACTAGTTTTACTTAAACTTTTAGCTGCCACTTAGTAAATATTGTTAAGTGAATAAATGAATGGTTGGAATCTGATAAATATTATTCATTGAGAATATTAAATATCAAGTTTTTTAATCTTTTTTTTGAGACTTGAAATTCCCCTTCTGTAGACAGCATTTCATGCACATTAAACTCTAATTTTAAAATGTCATTTTGCCTTTTTATCTTTATTTTTTCCCTGATCTGTGGCTCATACATTTCTGGTAACAGCATTTCTGAGATCACATCAGTTTTAAAAATGTGAACTCATTTCTTATTATTTCTGTCTTTCCATCATTTCAGAGTCTATCCATTGCCAAACTGTCTAGGATTTTCAGTTCACAGTGGGATTGATTCTCTTTGGGAAGCCAAATCACAAACCACATTTACAACAGATTTTACTCCCTTTACTCCTGGTAAAGACCGAATTAATACTTCTTCATTAACACCTGCTCACCTTGCTTTGCCTTCTCTCATCTCTACAACCACCACTTTAAATTGTGTAATATTCTCTTAACCAGTCATGGTAAAAAGTAATTTTTAAGCAGGATAACTTTGCAAAGTCCTTTTTCTCCCCTTTGATGTTCGGGGTTGCTTTCTTGCAAAGCAACCATTTTTTGCAAAGCAATAATCAACGGGATTATTTCTCACTGGATTCATTCTCTCAAGATACTATGTTCATCACAACTTTGTATGTTTTGTAAATTTGGCTCATAATCATTCTAGATATAAAGAAATATGGAAAGTTTGCTAATCAATAGTGAAGTGTTCCTTATTTTTCCTGTCATTTTAAAATTAAAACTCATATTTAGAATCCACATACCTTCTCTCATATTCAAGTGTAATTTTTATCATGGAGCCTTTTTCTAACTTCTTCTAGTACAGATGGAGTGGTAGGTAGCTAATAAGGGGATCCCCATGATCTCATCTTCTGGTCTCAATCTCCTCCCTTGATTCTAACCAATAGAATACTGGAACATTCTCAGTCTCCTCTCTGCTTCTAACCAACAGAATACTTTAACATTCAGGGGGTGTCCTATCTGTGATTAGATTATAAATAACAGTAACTGTTATCATGCTAGCAGACCCTCTGCTTTGATGACTTTGGTGAAGCTGTAATGATGTCATGAGCAGTCCTATGGAGAGCCTCATATGGCAATGAGCTGGAGAAGCTTCCAAAGGACAGTCATCAAGGCACTGGATATGGCCAGCAACTGCATGAGCGTGGAAGTGGAGCCTTCTACAGTTGAGCTTTCAGAAGAAGTGTCAGCCCTGATTGATACTTTCAATGAAACTGTGAGAGACACTAAGGAAGAGGAATCACATGTGCCATGCTTGTATTTATGGACCACAGAGAATGTGATATAATAAATATCTGTTGTTCAACTAAGCAAAAAAGCAAAAACACTATCTCAAACAAAAGTTGCATCTCAAATGTTAGGAATTAAAAATCATCTCTCAATAATAATACTGAATATCAATGATCTCAACTCCCCAATCAAAAGACATAAGGTGGAAAATGGATTAAAAATCATAATCCATCTATATGCTGTCTGCAAGAAATGTACCTTACAGGTAAAGATACTCTAACTAAAGGTGAAGGGCTGGATCAGGTGGTAATTCATGCTAATAGAACTCAAAGACAAGCAGAGGTAGCAACTCTCATATCAGACAAAAATAGACTTCAAGCCTAAACTTATTAGAAGAGACAAACAAGAGCCGGGCGTGGTGGCGCACGCTTGTAATCCCAGCATTTGGGAGGCTGAGACCGGAGGATCTGGGTTCGCAGCGAGCCTCAGCTACCTAGCGAGGCACTCCGCAACTTAGTGAGACTCAGTTTCAAAATAAAGAATAAAAAAAAAATAGGGCTGGGGGTGTAGCTTGGAGGTAGAATGCCCCTGAGTTCAATCCCCAGTACGACACACACACACACAAAAGAGATAAAACAAGACCATTTTTTACTAGTAAGAGGAACTATCCAAAAAGAAGATATGATGATAGTCAACATTTATGCTCTGAACAGTACAACCACTTTGGTAAAACAAACTCTTCATGATATTAAGCCTAACATAGATCCCTATATAATAATACTGGGAGACTTCAACACTCCTCTCACACCACTAGGCCAATCTTCTAGACAAAAAAATCAGTAAAGATGCCTCAGACCTAAGGAACACCATAAATCAAATGGATCTAATAGACATATACAGAATATTCCATCCAATTACAGCTAAATACACATTCTTTTGAGCTGCTCATGGAATTGTCTCCTAAAAAGAACATATCCTAGGCCACAAAGCAAGCACTAGTAAATTAAAAAATATAATATTACTCCCTGTAACTTTTAAAACCATAATGGAATGATACTAGAGTTAAACTATAAGAAGATCCAGAGAAACTTCATAAATACATAGAGACTGAACACCACACTGCTCAATGAGGAATGAGTTATAGAAGAGATAAGGGGAGAAATAAAGAAATTCCTAAAAGAAAATGAAAACAGAAACACAGCATATAAAAATCTCTGGGACACTTTGAAGGCAGTATTAAGAGGAAAATTCATAGCACTAAGTGTTTGCATAAGAAGAACAGAAATTTACTAAATAAATAACACATCTCAAAGTCCTTGAAAAGCAGGAACAGTCTAAACCCAAATCCTTTAGAAGTCAGGAAATCGTTAATATCAGAGCAGAAATCAATGAAGTAGAGAGCAACAACAAAAACAATACAAAAAATCAACAAAACCAAAAGCTGATTTTCCATAAAAAATAAACAAGATGGATAGACCATTACACAATCTAACCTAATATTTCTTTTATTAGTTGATTCTTTCTTAGCTAATATAAGAGAGAATCAACCCAAAATAATAAGAGATGAAAAAAGTTCTATTACCACAGGCAGTGTGGAAATCCAGAGGATCATCAGAAACTATTTTGAAAAACTCTACTCCAATAAAATAGAAAACCTAGAAGAAACTAACACATTTCTAGACACATACAACCTTCCTAAATTGAATCAATAAGATACAGAGAATTTAAGTCGACCAATCTCAGTCAAAGAGATTGAAACAGCAATAAAGAGCCTACCATCAAAGAAAAGCCCAGGTCCAGATGGTTTCTCTGCCAATCCTTATAAAATCTTTATGGAAGATCTAATTCCAACACTTCTCAATATATTCCTTGAAATAGAAAGAGATGGGACTCTCTCAAATACATTATATGAAACCAACATCACAGTACAAAAACTGAATAAAGATAGCTCAAGAAAAGAAAACTACAGACGAATATCATTGGTGAACTTAGATGCAAAACTTCTAAACTAAATACTAGCAATGCACACTCAAAACCACATCAAGAAATTTATATACCATGATCAAGTCAGATTCATCCCAGGGATGCAAGGCTGGTTCAACATATGAAAAACAATTCATGTAATTCACCATATAAACAGAACTAAGGACAAAAATCACATGATCATTTCAATAGATGCTGAAAAGTATTTGACAAAATCCAACACTCATTCATGCTGAAAACACTGCAGAGAAATGGAGTAGAAGGAACATACCTCAAGATCATAATGATAACATATAATAGGCCCACAGCCAACATCATATTGAATGGGGAAAAACTATGAGAGCTCCCTTTAAAATCAGTATCAAGACAAGGATGTCCACTATCACCACTCCTTTTCAATATAGTACTTGAGACTCTAGACAAAGCAATAAGGCAAAAGAAGGAAATCAAAAGAGCTGAACAGAAAAAGAAGAACTGAAACTAACTATTCATAGATGACTTGACGCTATACTTAGAAGACCCAATAAAATCAACCAAAAAAGCCGGGCATGGTGGCGCATTGCTTGTAATCCCAGCATTTGGGAGGCTGAACCGGAGGATCTGGGTTCTTGGCCACCCTCAGCTGCTTAGTGAGGCCCCCCACAACTTAGTGAGACCCTGTTTCAAAATAAAGAATAAAAAATAGGGCTGAGTGTGTAGCTCGGAGGTAGAATGCCCCTGGGTTCCATCTCCAGTATTGCAAGAAAAAAAAATCAACCAAAATCATTTAGAACTGCTTTTCTAATTGCCAAACATAAATCCACTGAAAAAAAAATCCAGAAAACACTTCCACTCACAATAACCCCCAAACAATAAAATACTGAGGAATAAACCTAATCAAGGAGGTAGAAGACCTCTACAAGGAAAATTATAAAACACTGAAAAAAGAAATTGAAGATCTTAGAAGGTGGAAGGACTTCCCATGATCATGGATAGGCAGAATAAATGTCTTCAAAATGGCCATTCTTCCAAAAGTGATTTATAGATTCAATGAATACCCACTAAAATACCAAGGTCATTCTTCACAGATATAAAAAATTAGTCCATAAATTCATTTGGAATAATAACAACACCAGAATAGCCAAAATAGTTCTCAGCAATAAGAACCATGCAAGAGGCATTACAATACCTGACTTCAAACTATACTTCAGAGCCATAGTAATTAAAAGCAGAATGATATTGGCACAAAAGTGGACACATAGAACAATGGAGTAGAACAATGGTATTGGCACAAAAGTGGACACATAGAACAATGGAGAAACAAATCCAAACACGTATAGCCAATTTATTTTTTGACAAAGGGGCCAAAAACATACACTGAAAAAAAGATATCCTCTTTGACAAATGGTGTTGGCAACACTGATTACTTATATGCAGAAAAATGGAAATGAACTCCACTTTCTTAACCTGCACAAGAGTCAATTAAAGATGGATCAAAGATGAGGAAATTAGACCAGAGACCTGGCAGTTACTTGAAGAGGGCATAGGACCACCACTCCAACATGGATAAAAACTTCCTGAACAAGACCCCAAAGTCACAAGAAATTAAAATAAGGATTAACACATAGGATTGGATTAAACTGAAGCTCTTCTATGCAGCAAAGGAAACTCTCCAGAACCTCAAAAGAGAACTGACAGAATGGGAGAAAAATTTTGCCAGCTACTCCTCTGATAGAGGACTAATATCTAGAATATACAGAGAACTCAAGAAACTCACCATCAAAAAAACAAATAACTCAATCAAAAAAATGGGCAAGTGAACTAGACACTTCACAAAAGAAGAATACAAACAGCAAATAAATGTATGAAAAAATGTTCAACATCATTACAATCAGAGAGATGTATATCAAAACTTCCCTAAGATTTCACCTAACCCCAATTAAAATGGTAATCATTAAGAACACAAACAATAACAAATGCTGAAAAGAATGTGAAGAAGTAGGAACTCTGATACACAGTTAGTGGGTTTGAAAATTAGTGCAACCACTTTGGAAAACAGTGTGAAGGATCCTCAGAAGAATGGGAATGAACCTACCACATGACCCAGCTATACAACTCCTGGGTATCTACCCAAAACAATGGAAACCAAATTACCAGAGAGATGCATGCACATCCATGTTTATAGTTGCATAATTCATAATTGTCAAACTATAAAATTGGCTGAGATGTCCATCAACAGATAAATGGTTTACAAAACTATGGGATGTATACTCAGTGGAATTCTACTCAGCCATAAAGAAGAAGAAAATTATGTCATTTGCAAGGAAATGGATGGAACTGGAGAGCATTATGATAAGTGAGATTAGTCAGTAACAAAATATGAGAAGTTAGATGTTCTCCCTCATATGTGGAAGGTAGGGAGAAATTGGGAGAAGGAGGGACTCTAGGCTAAGGAGCAAAACCCTTAGTTGAGTGAAGGAGACTTAACTGAGGTAGATGGGAGGGGGGAAAAGGGAAACATCTAAATGGTCATGATGTACATACACAAAGTTATCTAAGCCAATCACTGTGCTGAGCATGGGAAGGAGGGGAAGGGGAGGAAATGGGGTGGTAACTGGCATAAACTCAATGAGTATTGTGTACATGTATGCCTCTATCACCCTGAACTTCAACAAGATGTATGATTAGAATGCACCAATAAAATATATATTAAAATAAATGAATAAATAAATAAATTTGTGTTGTTTAAAACAACTAAGTAGCTGGGCATAGTGGCACATGTCTGTAATCCCAGTACTTGGGAGAGTTAGATAGAAGGATCACAGGTTTGAGACCAGCCTCATCAATTTAGCAAGGGCCTCAACAATTTAGCAAGACCCTGTTGCAAAATAAAAAATAAAACAGGGATAAGGTATAGCTCAGAAGTAGAATTCCCTTGGGTTCAACCTCCAGTACCCCCCCCACAAAAATGGTAATTTGCTATATAGCTATGTTTATAGCTGCACAATTCACAATAGCCAAACTATGGAAGCAGCCAAGATGTCCATCGACAGATGAATGGATTACAAAACTATGAGATATGTTCACAATGGAATTTTACTCAGCCATAAAGAAGAACAAAATCATGTTATTTGTAGGAAATGGATGGAACTGGAAAACATTATGTTAAGTGAGATTAGCCAGTCACAAAGAGTAAAGAAGCATATGTTCTCTCTAATATGCGGATGCTAGAGAGAAGATGGGGCATAAGAGGGTCTCCAGATGAAAAAGGAGAGACCCTCGATAAGTAAAGAAGTTGATTTAACCGAAAGGGATGGACGGGGGCAGGCACCCTAATGCACACGATGTACTTATACAATTATATCAAGATTACTCACTAAACTGAACTTGAGAGGGAGGGAGGGCAAGGGAGAGGGGTGGGAATTGGGGAAGGGGTCAAATGAGAAATGTGTGCACATATGTCATTATCAATTTGTACCTAACAAAGATGTATGCTTACAATGCACGAATTATTACAATAAAAAATAAAAGAGATGGCCATTCTATTCTTTATGCTTTTATGACATTTTTGTACATATTTTTTATACCACTTTTCATATCCCATTTTCCACTGTCCAGATGAATCCCTGATTTATATCTATAGACTAGAATAGACTTCTGAACTCCATGTGTAAAACTTCACTACAGTATTCTATACCACCTCAAACGTCTAAAAGTTCATTAACCTCTAACTGCTTCTTTTACTCTATTTTCCATTTCAGGTAGTGGTATCAACATCCTCTAAGTTACTTAAATAAAAATTTGTGTATCACCATTGATTTCTCGCCCCCCCCCATGATTCCTTTAAACAACAAATCAGATACAATGCTTATTTATTTATTTATCTATTTATTTATGGTACTGGAGATTGAACCCAAGAGTGTTATACTTCTGAGCTACATCTCCAGTACTATTTTTTAATTAATTAATTAATTAATTAATTAATTAATTAATTAATTAATTATTTTTGCGGTACTGGGGATTGAACCCAAGGCCATTCTACCTCCAAGCTACATCCCCAGCCCATTTTTTTTTCTTTAGTCTTAATTTTGAAACAGGGTCTCACTAAGTTGCGGAGGGCCTCACTAAGTAGCTGAGGCTGGCCACAAACCCGGATTCTCCAGTCTCAGCCTCCCAAGTACTGGGACTGCAAGTGTGTGCTACCCTGCCTGGCCTACTGTTTTACTTTTTACTATGAAATAGGATATAAGTTGTTGAGGGTCTTACTAAGTTGCTGAGGCTGACCTTGAACTTGTGAACTCTCTCTTTTAGCCTCCCAAGTACTATAATTACAGGCATGCATCACCACACCTGGCTAATACTCCTTTATTGAGACCCTTTCCACAATTTGCATGCATTACTTTTATAATAAACTTAAAACTCTTTACTAAGTAAGATTTGTGTGATCTGAAGTCTGAGTGCCTCGCTCATTTATCTCTAACCACCACCCTCCACCTCTCACTCTGTGGTTTTCTTCTAACTAGCCATCCTACATTTCTTTCAGATTCTGGAACTCCTATGCTTCCTCTCTTCAGCATGACTTCCCACATCATACTGTTTCTTGCCCATGCTTGCATTTTTCATATCTTCTTTGCTTGATTCAATTCCACTCATCATTCTGGTCTCAGTTTTTTTTTTTTTTTTTTTTTTTTTTTTTTTGCGGTACTGGGGATTGAACTCAGGGGCGCTCTACCTCCGAGCTATACCCCCAGCCCTATTTTTTATTCTTTATTTTGAAACCGGGTCTCACTAAGTTGCGGAGTGCCACACTAGGTAGCTGAGGCTGGCCGCGAACCCGGATCCTCCGGTCTCAGCCTCCTGAATGCTGGGATTACAAGCGTGTGCCACTACGCCCGGCTCTGGTCTCAGTTTTAAGCTACTTTCTCTAGGAAGCTGTCTTGACCATCTTGGTTGTCTACCTTACCCAGCTTCTTGTTTATGCTAAGACTTTCTGCATTATATGATATCCTCAAAGCACTGGTATCTTTCCCAATCAACTGCCTACACAATTGTATAGAAATGCCTACTTGTGGAATCTCTTATTGCATTGTAAACTTTATAAAAGCAGGAACTATATTGAATGTTTTTACCAGTGAATCCCTTATACCTAGTACAGTGTTCAGTTTCAATTTGTATTCCCTGTTCACTCCGGTGTTGAATATCTTTTTATGTGCTTATGGGCCACTTACATATCTTCTCTCCCAAAGTTTCTGTTCAAATTGTTTTCCCACTTTTTATATTTTTATTATTGTGTTTTAAGAGTTCTTAGATATATAGAGAGATAGATAGATCAATCTAGATATGTGTATTGCTAATATTTTCTTCAGTCTGTAGTTTGTCACTTTTTCTTAAAGTATCTTTCAAAAATGAGTTTTTATACTTGATAAAGTACCATTTATCAATGTTTTTCTTTAATGATTTCTATTTTGTGTGTGTGTATCTTAGGAAATCTTTGCCTATCCCCAAATCATGAAGATTTTATCCTTTGTTTTCCTCTAGAAATTTTATATTTTTATCATTTATGTTTAGGTTAATTATCTATTTCAGGTTAATTTTTTCCATATGGTATAAGATAAGAATTTTATATTTTTTCTATGTGGATATTTGGTTGTTTAAGCACCAGATGTTGAAAAGTCTTTTTTTTTTTTTTTAATTGAATTACCTTGGCTTCTCTACAGGAAATCATTTAACTAAATAAAATGCATGTAGACCTATTTCCCAACTCTAGGGTACAGCAGTGACCAGAGTTCAAGAAATCACCCAGCCACCTTTTAGCTGATATATAGATATAATAAGAAGCATTAGAAAAGAATATAAGATTTCAGAAGAAATTGAGAAGAGACAAAGAAAGTGTTGACT
Source organism: Graphiurus murinus (assembly GCA_004027655.1). NCBI lineage: Eukaryota > Metazoa > Chordata > Mammalia > Rodentia > Gliridae > Graphiurus > Graphiurus murinus. Next base: position 10,931 of record PVLC010018829.1, read on the forward strand.
TATGATCTTTCAACTAGCTATTTTCTCCCCCTTACCCTTCTTCTGTACCCATAGTAAATTATTGATTTTTTCTGGGATCTAATTGGTCACTTCCAAGAAGACGAAAGTAGGTTATTTTAAAAATGTAATCCATTTAAACAAATAAAAGAAGGGAATTTTTCCATTGGATTTTCTCTAAACAACAGGTTGGGACAAGGACATACTTTGATTTTTGCTTTCTCAACCTGTTTCTTAGCTCTGCTGAAGTTTCCAATTAGATGCATATAGCTATCATTACATTAAAAAATTTTCACTCAAGCTCTGTAGATAAGTATAGATGAAACTATCATAGGAAAAGCATAATCAGGATAATTCACATTCATGGTAACTCCTAAAGCTGGGAGTGAATGCATATCAAGAATAATAACACAAGACTAATTGATCTACATAGATAAAAGGGATAAAATTGATCCATATTTACACCTAAATTAGTTCCATATCCTATGCTATTTGAATTTGCAGCTTACTTTGAAATGTCTTTGAAAGGTGCTATGTGTTTGATGAATACATGTAAAAATAGTACTAGAGCCTTGATTGAACGCTGCCCCCTCCGCAGTAAGTTCCAGAGAAAATAGGAGAATTCTTAGCATTTTACTATCCTGTGAATGATTCTCATTTCATTTTTCAAAAGTAACCTCTACATTTTCAAATAAATATTGTTCTTTTTTGAGACACTGCTGTCAGAAAGCCTCATCTTGTGTTAGATGAAAGTATTTTTATGCCTTGGCGGCTGTCTCCTATATTAGCCATTTTAATAAGGCATTGCTAATACAAGTTCAAGATGCACTTCCTGAGGCCCAGTACATACTGTGTCATCCTGAAAGCTTGAATCACCCTATAGGCATATCAAAACATTACTTGCACATAGACATAAGGCAATGACAATTTTTATATCTGAGTCATTATTCCCTTATACTTCTTATGCATTTGTATTACATGTGATACTTTTTGTTTGCATCTCTCTGTGTGCATTACCTTATTTTGAGTCACTTTGTAGTAATTTGGAATTTTGACTTATTTTTAATTCTTTAGTAAACTTCAGAAATACTACAGCCTACCCATCTCTATATTCTCCAAAACTCTTATGCAGTAATATGAATGTTATTATATTTGTTGAGGTGATATTTTTGCACAGATATTAAGACCAGGAATAACTCCCTGGTTGTGTGCTCACATTCACTCTTGTTGCATTGCATCACAATACAATTGTGATCATGGCCTATCCAATTCTCTGTACCAAGAAGACAGGCTTGACACTGCAGGATGATTAAAATGCTTAATGTTCAATTAGCCTTCTTGGATTAAGTCTAGCAAAGGAAAAGTCAGGTAATTCAAAGTCATATTACGGAAAATATTATCTTCCAAAAACCTTAAGAGGGCCATTTGAAAAGGGTATTGATGGCTTAAGACTTAAAATATCCAAGGCATCATTTTGAAACTACAAAGACCAGATAAAAGGATTATAAATATGCTGAAAGTGAGTGGCATAAGCTAGAAAACTGAAAAATGCTGCAAAACTCAATATGAAGAATTTATTTGATCTAGCAGAAATAGAAAAAGGTTGGACAATATAAATGACTCACAAATCTACAGTGACATCCATTATCATAAATTACCAACATGAGGAATGCTATGCTACTACAGGTAATTTTCTCGGGTCATTATATTTCAAAGACATATCACAAATAGTAAGTATATAAAATACATGGGTGTATGAAATGTGAACTAATTTCCCCCACTGGCAAGTAAAGGAATTTATAATTTCTTTTGAAGCATTATGGAAATAGAGTCAGTGCTGGGCAGTAGTAGAGCTGGGGTGGTGGTTGTGTGTGTGTGTGACCTACCATTATTCAAATATGCTCCCACCTTTTGGGAACCAACTCCAAACATGAGCCAGGTAAAGTTTGCCATCATCAGAAATAAGCTACTTTAAGAGATGGCTTTTGAATATGCTGCTGTTAAGGCCAGGGTCTCCCAAAACTTAACCATTTTAGGCTTTTTTTTTTTTTTTTTTTCAGAGTTTCACTGCCACATCTTGTGCCTTTCCCCAGGGGAGTTGTTTCCTGTTTCATAGAATCTTTGTGACTTCTGGAAGTAACCTTAGTGGCTATTGTGCCCAACTCTCTATCTAATCAGAGCAATCACTGAAAAATGGTGCAGTCTGATCTGTCTGTAAATACTTCACACTATTTGACCCATTCTAAAAATTCACACTCTAATTTTAGACTCTTCTAAATGTCCTCCTGGGATAAAATTTGAAATTTCATACACTGGTTCTAGTTCTATCCAATAGAGTCACAGAGTTTAAAACTAATTTTTTACTTTCTTTAATGCCTTTTAAATATTTGATTTAGTTCTCCCTAAAATGTCCTATTGAGCTGGGTAAGTGCTTCTAACTCCCAGTGTAATATAATTTCTAGTTCCCTCATGATTCTGGTTATTCTCAACCTGTTCCCTCTCTGTTGAATGAATTCTCATTTGTCTGCATCTTTAAATATAGTGACTCCTACTGCAATAGAAAAATGGACCTAATATAGGAGGTGCTAATTCATGAAAGAAGAAATGTAAATTGCCAATAAATATGCAAAATTTAATTTCCATAGTAATCAATTAAATGCTAATTAAAAGATGATAACCTTTTTCTGTATATATAAAGTTGGCAAAGATGAAAAAAATCCACCATTTTTGGCAAGATATCAGGGCAGCAGCCACCACTGTATGTTAGTAAAATAAAAGAAAAAGAATCAGAACTGTTAAAAAATTCATGAACAAAGCTATATACCAGATAGGGAAAAGTGAGAAGGGAAGAATGGTTAAATAGATTACTGTACATTGTAGCTCTTGAAAATGTTTTAGGATAATTTAATGACATCAGGGAAAATACAATTTCTTATGAAGAAGACAAAGCTACATAACACACATAACACACACACACACACACACATACACACACAAACTTTGAATAATATCTGTAGAAAAATACTAGATGAATACTGGGCAGAAAGGGTAACCTAACTTTTTTTACGTGTTTCCAAAAATAAGAAAATATTACTTTCCAATGAGAAACTAAATAAAAATAAGTTTTAAAAATACATCCAGAAGTGGTCTGATCCTTGCTGTTTGTTCTTAGTCTCTTTTTCTATGAATCCTAGGGTGTTAGTGACCTTTTAAATTGCTCTCTGTCCTAGTAGTGTATTCTAAGACTCTCCAAATACTTTTCATGACTACTGCTATTATTTTTTAACCTAAGTTTTCTGAAATATCAGTTGGTATCATTGAATGAAATATCATTTGGTTTCATCAAATTATTATTAATTTATTTTTTGGCACTGAGGATTGAACAGAGGGGCATTCTAGCTCTGAGCTATACTCACTCCCCATTCCTTTTTATTTTGAAACAGGTTCTCTCTAAGTTACTGCTCACTGGCCTCAAACCTGTGATCCCCCTCTCAGCCTTCCAAGTACTGGATGACAGGCATTCACCACCACACCTGGATCCATATATTTTGCTGTTGAATAATTTTTTTTTTCTACTGTCCTATACTCAATAGCTCTCCACCCCAACCTGCAACTTGGCATGACTCACAGGTCCATTTGCTTGACATTAATGTCCTTATCCAGCATAAATGTCCTCTCCCCACCACAGAGTGGAAGCACACCCTCTTTCACTAGGGAGGAGACCCATCATAATAGTGTCATTAGGTCATACTGCTTTAATTTGAAATCAAACTGCTACTGAAGATGAAAGACCGTTCTATATAAATTTCGTCATATATGTTGTGCTTCTGGATACATTTAGACATTTGATGGAAATTTTTGGATGACTATACAGATTTTGAAGTAATTTAATAAGGATGGAAAATGGTATATTTGAAAAATTTTATTAGTTATCAAGAAATCTCAATGTATACTGTAAGGTTGTACTGGTAGACATTGTATGCTTGTATTATTCAAGAATTTTAGCCATGAGCATGTAGTGAAACTACCACTGTGATTAAATAATGATATTCTTATCTCTAGTTACAACTGTTAGAAAGAGATTCAAACCTATGTAATTTATCAACACCAGGCACTGTAGTTTCTTGTCTTTATAAAGAAATTCACATTGATTTAGAGGAAGGTAAACATTGGCATTCTTTCCTCTAATTATTTTGCTTTTAGGCTTCCAGTTAATCTCTCTCATGGGCAAACTAAGGAAATTTATAGGCTAACATGCAAAGTATTTTTTTTTCCAAGATAGCAAATAGTTTCCTATTAGGTGAAAAAGTCTTTAGGATGCAACAGTCTATTTTCATTAAGGGAAAAGGATTTTTAGATACTTTCAAGAAAATTATGTCAAATGGCAGAAAGTATTGGGAAAGGAAGAAAAGTATTGGGAGACAAAGAGAGTATGAGAACATTTCTTGTCAGGAATGTATTATATGTTGGAGTGATGTTTTGGAGACAGCCAGTCCATTTATGGTACACTAGTACTTTTTCTTCTTTGAGCAAGTCTAGATGCCAATACGAACACAGAAAAAGAGAGGAACACGAGAAGAATATTTGCAATAGTAAGAGCTGAGAACCAGAAATTTCATTTTTCTTTATTTTAAAATATCATCATACCACTGCACAGAATCAAAGACTAAAGAAGAATTTAAAAAAGGAAGCTATTTTGGGTGACATCTCACAAAGGGATGGCCTCAGAAAGAAGGGATTGGTCAGAGGTGAGAGTGGATTTATCTTGCTTTAATCACAACTCACTCAGACATTGAAAGTCATGTTGCTTCTATTGTTCATACACTAAAATTATTAAAACTGTGTCTAGCTTATCAATATCTCTCTTTGCTTCCTTGAGCAAAATAAATCATATCCTCTCTTCTTGGCATAAAAGAACCTAGATCAATATGTTGTTCCCTAGATTACTCTGTTTCAGGTGTGGGCACTGACATCCATGCAGAGAAATGTTGTTTTCTCAGGTGGTTGTAATGCTTGAACAAACGTATGCAACATAAATAACTCATTCATACAAGTGCACAATGCTGAGCGAATTTTTTAGCTATACATCATCATCACCAAGAATATCACAGCAGCGATTAATCTGTGTTCATCAAACTTTTTTCTACTGGGCCACAATTAGACAACATGGTCTGCCTAACTACCAGGCCAGGTGACTGAATCTGGCCAATGGACTGTGGATGGAGTGAGGTACACTACTCCCAACGACCCACAAAACCCTCCTACATAGGATCCTTCTCACTCTCTTGGTATTAGCAGGCCAAATGAAGAGGACTCAAAGGTTACAGAGGAGGGCAAAGCCACATAAGGGCATGTACCTTCATCTCTGAGTTGCCCTCAGAGGCAAGCTGTGTAGAGAGGAGCATCTATGTGAAACTCATGCTCTAGATACAGACTTCATCTGCCAGGGCACTGACATTTGAGGGTTCTTGTTTACTTCTGTTAGTTCACCCCAACAGGGTATGAACTTTGGGCCAAACTGCTTTTGTTGAAATCTCATTTCATCACTAGCTGTGTGATCTTGGACAAATGACTTCACCTTCAGTGTTTCAATTCCTTTATATGTGAAATGGTGGTAATAACATTGCATATCTCATGGAGTATGTGGGGGATTGGATGAGGTACACAGTCCTTGAATAAGGCTGGCACATAGTTACTACTAATATACTCAAGAAGGCTCTAGCTTTAAAATCACATCCAAATATGTGTCTCTTACAGAGTTGGATCAAATACTCTAAACTGACTTTTAAAATAAGAAACCACGTAAATATGAAGAAAATAATGGATAAAAGGAAAGAGGGAGGGAGGGAAGGAAGGAAGGAAGGAATGAAGAAGGACAGGAGATAAGAAGGAATTCTTCTCTATTGCAAGCATCTTAGCACTGACCTGACTTTGTTAAGTCTGGCACAGATAAAAAAAGAAATGCATCACACTCAATATTTAACATGTTTTAAAGACTGACCAACATATTCTCTCATTATGTCTATGATAATATTGTAAATATCTGCTTTCAATATTGAATGTATTGAAAATCTCCACCCTTTTTCTTTTTGATGACAAATATTTTCTGGTTTTGTTAACATATCTTTACTTGTCCTGTTATAAAAGTAAAACAAACTGTTAACCACCCTTTGCCACTTTGCAGGCTTTATTCTAGGACACAGTGCCTATAAATAAAGCAATATGATACCAGAAAAAAATAAAGCAATATGATACCAGAAAAAAAAAAGAAAAAACCTATCACCTAATGTACAGCTGTGCATTTACAGTCTCCTCTGTAAATAGATGAAGATTACAGGTTTTAAAAGTGAATGAGAGACTACAGCAAAAATTGTGTGAACTCAGAAAAATGAGTGAAGCATAAAATATACTACATGTAATAGAAATGGGTATTTACTCAGTAGCAGTGACAACAAAGTTAAACACACGGAAATTAGTACTTTGTAGGTTAGGTAACAAGGAATCACAAAACACCATGGGTTTTGTCCCTGGAGTTTCTTAGAAGCTGCTCACTATGTAGGCAGATGCATGGATTTGGAAGCTGGCTATTTATTCATCAAGATGTCCTTCACCTTTATGAAAGTAAGTTTCTACTTTTCTGAAATCTCCAAGGCATGAACAAAAGAAGACGAATATGTGGAGAAAGTAGAGCTTTTCTATCTCAAAAACAAATTGTGCCTATTCTGAAAAGAGAGGAAAAAAAAGTAGAGAACTTAAAAACAGCTAAATGAGGTTTTATGCACTGCTACAATGCCCAGGGACAGTTCTGATTCTGTGCCTTAGCAATTTACATGCAATTTTATTCTGGTGGTATTCCTGAGGCTCAGCAAAAACAGCAATAGAACAATACACTATTCCTGAGTCACAGGAACCATTTTCAGAGTCCAGTGGGTGGAGTTTCCAAATTCTCCACGTCTAGTAGCATCATATAAGTGGAACGCAAAAAGAAAACTCTTTTCCATGTTGCATATTGATCAAGTCTTTGGGGACTTTGGGGGCTTGTATTTACTTTTCAGAAGGGGACGTGGGCTCAGAAATCATGTACATTGTGGGGGTGAGCATGAAACTAAAGGGCAGTATTTCACTAGTCACTACTGATGGAGGGTTTTACTAAACCAGGCAGCTGGACTGGCTTGAGGATGACACTTCTGCTCTCGAGATAAGTCAGCAACACAGCCTGCCAGTTGCACGGACCAGGTGACCTCCATCAACCCACAGCTTTTGGTATATCCATGGCTTGATTGTCCTCTATGACAAGAGGAAATAAGAAACTGGCTTTTGTATTCTTTACACCAGTCTTAGAATTTCATGATACTAGAACATGGCCTAGTCTTAGCAAAAACATAGATAATGGAGAATATAGATAATTACTGGAATATGTCCCTCCAATTATGCAAATATTTCTATACCTCAATATAGGGATTCTTTGATCCTGAGTAAAATCAATACTAATTGCAACCCTTTGTTTCCAGGAATATAGTGTTTTTTGTTGTTGTTGTTTTGTGTATTTTTTTTGTGTGTGTATCTTACATCTTGTATGCATTTTTTCCAGCTGCTCTTCTGTGTTTAAAAAAAAAAATGTAGTGGAAAAAGTGTTAGACATAGACACAGGAGATAAGAATTTGGGTCTCCGTACTGCCATCAGTTTGTTTTACAGCCATAAACAAGTCCTTCACCTCTATAGGTCTATTCCTCAACTCCAAGATTTGGAAGGGTGGGATTGGATAGCCTTTCAAACCCTCTCAGCTCTAAAAGTCTTGACTGTGGAGAAAGGCTAGCACCGGCTTCTCCAGTCACTGGATCTGCACAGACCTCAAGGTAATGAGGTCTTGCCTTTTATAAATGGAGTTAAATGGACAAAGTAATTTTTCTTCCTGTCCAGGGACTGTAATTCATTTGTTGTGCTAAGCCATGCAAACTGACACTGGACAACATAGTTGATGCTTTGCATTTGATGTGACATATTGAATGCTGAATGGGTGGGTACGTTTTTTTTTTTTTTTCAAGCCATTTGTTTATATCTTCTTGCTTATTAAGATTAAATTGATCTCAGAATTAGCATCCAATTAACACCACCAGGTGAAATACTTGAACTTTGTCTATGTTCCAAGGATGATATCAGTGATTCTTTTCTGCTATAAACTTCGTGGAAGGTCAGCAAGTACCCAATTCAGACTCTTGCTCCCAAATCAGCTGATTCATACCAAGTCCTCAAAGAACAATCTCCTTATATAATTTTCTTTTTGCACAATGGTCACAGTCCTCTAGTTATATAATAAAAATCATGCAAATCTGAGTCCTGCTTATGCTAAAGACTGGCTTATTTGAATAGGGAGACCAGTGTTCATTTACTTCGGCGTGAATGAAGCCTGATGCAATGTTTTTCAATGTGACTTTAGCTAAGCTGTAATCGGCAGAGCCTTCCGATACAGATTGCTATACTTACAACTCTGATTTGTGACAACTGTGGCATCTAATTGTGTTCTCAGTTCTAGATTTAGCGTCTTGCCCAGCTTTATTCCTCTGGCCAGCTATTGAATATGATTTTATATACTCTCTGCAATCAGTACATTTACTTTGGATTTTTGCTTTTTTCATCAGGATTCAAAATGAAGCCCAACAAATTTAAGATGAAGTCTAAAATAAGAGTTTTCCGTGATTCACATACGTCATGAAGAGTAGAGGATTAAATGTATAACTTTCTATATAGTTACAAATATAATATATATATATATGCATATAATATATTCACACACAAATGGACTCTATGTGTCTATATATATGAATATCCCCCTCAAACACCCAAAGTTGTATTTTCCTTAATGGGTTTCTTAGCACTGTAAGAGCATATGTTAACATTATAACAATGCAAACCATTACTACTTGTCGTTGGGTTAATTTAGAAAAGATTCAAACATTAATTTTAAAACCCTCTTTTACTTTTCTTGCATTTTCTAGGATTCTGCAGACCCAGAAATATTTCTTTTGTTTTAACTTTATACTTTTATACTGATCTCAGAAAACTATGACTATTTTCCATATTTTATTTGCCTAGCCTTGGAAAGTATTACAACATTTTATTCATTAATATCTAGGATACCTACACACTAGTGATAACTGAATTGATTTAAATATTCCAATGTTTAGATGTTAGATGAAATCTTTTTCAGTTGACTAGAACCTGTAGAATTGATGATAAATTTGCATGACAAAATGCTCTCCTTGAATTGCTCCTTGGCCTAGCTCTTCTCTATCAGCAAGTCTAAGATGGAAAATTCCTTCTTAACATGGCAGAAATTAGACTTTTCATTTCCACTAGAACTAGGAAGCTGGAATAAAGAGGGATAGGAAATGGAAGCAGAGGAAATTAAGACAACAGAGAAAGATATATTGTGAGAGACTATCAAAATTCTGTTTACACTGGAAATCATTCAATTTGGTCTACAAATTGAGAATACAATGTTTTTTGTTTTCTATTTTTAGAAGAAAAAAGACAAAAAAAAAACCATAAAAATGTAGTGTAGGAATTTAGTTAAATAAATATTAAATAAATAAATAAATAAAAAGAACAAAGAGCCGGGCGTGGTGGCGCACACTTGTAATCCCAGCATTTGGGAGGCTGAGACTGGAAGATCCAGATTCGCAGCCAGCCTCAGCTGCTTAGTGAGGCACTATGAAACTTAGTGAGACCCTGTTTCAAAAATAAAGAATAAAAAATAGGGCTGGGGGTGTAGCTCGGAGGTTGAATGCCCCTGAGTTCAAGTACCGTAAAAAAGAGAACAAAGAGATCTAGGGTGGGTGTGATGGTGCATACCTGTAATCCCAGTACTTGGGAGGCTAAGATAAGAGGGTAGCAGGTTCAAGGCCAACCTTAGCAATTTAACAGCAAATTAGTGAGACACTACTTTAAAATAAAGAATTAAATGGAGCTGGTGGTATAGTTCAGAGGTAGAATGCCCCTGGGTTCTATCACTAGTATCACACACATGAACAGGCATGTGTGATACTATCAGTAGTATCACACACATGAACACACACACACACACACACACACACACACACACACACGAACAAATAAAGAAAGGCAGAAGGAAGAAAGGGGTGGGGGAGATGGAGAGGAGACCTACCTCACCCCTGTGAAGAAAACATCACAAGAGTGTTAAGCCTGCAGTCTGTCTTTTCCACACACAGAGGGAAGGAGGCAGAGTACTACTGTGAAAGTCTCCTTCATCAGAGAAAGTTATAGTGAAGCAGGAAAGCAGGCAAATTTTCAAAAATTTCTCATCAGCAAAGGCTAAAACAAATTGAGTTGGCCTTCCATTTACTAGAAAACCAAATAAATTAGGTCATGCCATTCCCTGAAGCATTCTGATTAATCAAGAATTCCTTTTATTTAGAAGTGGAACTTCTGTATCACAATGGAGAGAAAAACAGTCTACATTATGATTTTAGCACGTGTATCTATTTATTTTTATTTGAGTGGGCATTTCTATCCATCATTAGCTCCAAAAAAAATTCATAGAACTGAAAATCACATAAGAAAGCAACAAAAGAAAAACAATCTTCTTCAATGATAAAAGTGGGGCTTGAGAATTTTTATGGACTTGGTTACACAGTATCATAGAGGGCACATTTTAAGGATAACTCATCTTGGTGCTTAGCACTGGTAAACACCTGCCAACTATTCCTCAGGTGAAATGCATCATTATTTCCAGCCTCCCGAATATTCCTTAAGTTGAGCCTGGCTATTTTTTTTTCTTTTGTCTTTAGAATCATTCTGCAAGGATGTTTTCAGACTCTTAACGACTCCCTCAGCAAATCAACCTTCTAACATTTAATGAGAAATGAGTATATGGAGAACAGAGTTGTCTCAAGCCTGTGACAGGAAACTCTGTTTCTTTCTTTCATTCTTTCCTATTGCCCCTACTTCCTCATCTTTCCCCTATGTAAATAGAGCCACTAACAAAAACAAAAAGAAAAAAATCAAAAGTATCTAAATTCACAGGGGTCCTAGTCTATGGCCAAGACCATCCTTGTGAGACTTTTTGCATAACCTTGATATAATAGATTGCATTTGGCACTGAAATCAACTGATAACTAGTCTACATAAATGCTACTCTACACAAATATTAGCACATAGGTAAATCAGGTATATATCAGAACAATCAACAAAGTACAGATTATCTGCTAAAGAGATGGAAGAACGTGCAGGTGCTAGTCCGGTGAGGCGGTCACGAGCATCACATTGTATAGCATATGTGAAAGGGCTCTAAATGACAAAGCACTTTGGACTTTGAGGTCATTGTTATGTTGTTATTATGGTATAACAACTTATACACCATGGGGAAAATTAACCCCAAGAAGGCAAAAGCTCTGGTCAGATTTAATACAAGGAATTACCCATGTCTAACAGTTGGCACTTGGCAATGGTAATGCAATGTATGGAAAGACATTTTGGGCCTATAAAATAGAAATTTGAATATACAAATATATATTATGAAGTATGATAGGATACAAATTGATGTAAAAATATGCTTTGCTTTCCCTGTTGCATGATTTTAAAAAGCATACAATTTTTGTGTTGTTGGATGTGGAAGCAGAATCAAGACACCCTTTGGTTATGTTTTAGGAGTACTTTCACAGTATATGTATTACAGTGTTGAAGTTGGTGGCTTACATGTTAAGTAGCCTTCAGAAATATTTAGGATTCAACCAAAAATAACTAAACATTAATATAGATCATTTTAATACTTATGTTTAGTTATATTGTTTTGAGTAGTAAAAATGAAGTGATCAGAGTGGAAATTGATTTAGATTTACTACTTGGTACATTTTGAATTAAGTGTTTGAGACAGTCAAGTAATCCTAATGTGTAGGACTTTCTTTACTGCTAATCAGGTAATGGCCTGAGGCTTTGGCTGTAGGGAGTACCATAGGAAGACCATATATCAGAAAGAGATACTTTCCCTCCCTCAGCAAACAAGTAACTATAGAAAATACTTGTACCCTGATAGCATTTCTTGGGACAGTGTTTGACAGTTAACCATTCTTCAAGACAGGAGAGCTGCCCAGGTCCCCGGGGCCATTGACTCAATAGTCTTGCCTCACGAGGCCAAACCCCATGGCTTTTGGAAGTTACTGTTTAGAATTTTGGACAGCTCTCTTGAAGGATGGTCTTCCCATTTCATAAGTCACAGTTTGTCATGTCACTGGCCTTCATTTCAATTCCAGTTAAATTATAAAGTGCAATATGTAGTGTTTGAACCTTCAGAAAGAACATAATGAGTACAACAATCCTCCACGGAATCCCAGCTTCCAATGACTAGCAGAGTCACCATCCGTATCCAAGAATGTACAGGGACTTGAGTATCATCACCGCTGCCTTTCACATCACCACCATCATCACCATTCATTCACATCATCAGCATCACAGTTGTCATATCACAATCAGGACAAGTGGTGTGGCAAGGTTAGATGCATCAACATCAAGAGACTGTCCAGTTTGGGTGTGTAAATATTATTCTGTGTTTCTTGGCCCATTTAGCAAACACTTTCTTTTCAGTGATAAACCTGTGCCCCCCGTATGGGGCGTGTTCATGAAGAAAATATTCATCGCATTCATTTCTTCCTTGTTCATAGTAATGATAGGGGACTTTTCTGTGCCCCTCTGTCCTAGAAAAGAAAAAAAAGGAGAGAAAGACTGAGATGAAAAATGAAGCATTCATTTACAAGAAACCATTAGGTGCCCAGTAAATGCTTTTACTTGCAAACCCATAGATGATTCTCATCGATGAACTCAGTTAAAAGCTATTATGTATGAAAGCTTTTAGGAAGATGTACAAGGTTTTTAGTGCATTCATAGATCACATAAAATTTGTATATCATACGAATTACATTCAAACATATGGCTGTCCTTTGCAAGAGGACATGGTGTACAACGGAAGCAAACTTTGGGTAGCCCTATGCTACTGCAAGACTTTAAGAAACTGTCTTTCCACAGTAAGATTTTGGGTTCATCTGTGTTCCACTACACTTACAGTTAGGGTAGAAATATTTGTTCATGAAGACTGTGGCTGGGAGTTGCCATTTTGACAACATGATTAAAACAGTCTCTGAATTATATTGTGCCAATTGTTGGTAGAGAAATATATTTCATGACCCTGATGAAGTATGGAGGGTTTGTTTTTTTATCTAATTAGAAGCTATCCCCCAGATAAGATATACTGTGGATAAAAAGACTCATTTTAAATAAGGATATGGCAGATTACTCACTTATTAGTGAAATATAATTTCCAGGAATTCTTGTTAAGCTGTCAGTTTCTCTGAAGCTTCAGGACATTTTGTCCTTTGTGATCAAATATAACCATTGAGTAGATAGCCATCCATCAAGCCATTAGGGCATTAGAGATGACAAACTTGCCTCTGCAAATTATATTGCCACTAAACTTGTTCTGTATTTCCAAGCCACAAGTCCCTGATATGTCACTGATTAAGAGAAAAAGTGTTCCTTCTGACATTTGACATTAGACTGTGGTAAATATTTTTCTTTTTATCGCCCCTAAAAGTCACAACTTGATGCTCTGACAATAAAATGTCATGTCAGCAAAGAACACCAGGAAATAATTGTTGCTTTATCTGTTTTTCAGATTTATGGCATTAAAATGAATTGTGATATTTTGACAAGATATCAGAATTGGAGCTGCATAAGAATAATTTCCTGTGATCTTACTTGCAGTAGGTGTCATTTATCATCCCGTAGACGTGAATGCCGTAACAGGCATCCATGGCCAGAAGGAAGGTGAACCAGCCCGTGCTGAGGTAAGAGCCAGACTGGACTCTGTTGTGGGAGAAGAAACGGCAACAAACACAACACAGACGACATGCACAGAGGAAAAACAAAGTGTGGTAAGAAACAAGCGACACTTTATCAAAAAACATACCACTTGTTATCAAGAAGACGCATTAAGAAACCTGACAATCTGTCAAGGGTGCACACTTATTTTGAATGATCTCTGAATAATTTATAGGCATGCTCCTGCTCTTACTACCTTAAGCCTCAAAGCTATGTTTTGTGGAAGAGAAGCCAGATGGCAAATATCTGAAGTCAAATAATCCTGCTCCCTTCAGGTGAAAAATAATTTATTTGATTTTCCGTAAGACACAAATTAGTGCCATATATCAAAGGACAGGTTTCCTAAAAGTTGCTTGAAGCCCTGGTGGGAACTGAATGATAATGGTGTTGTCTTGATACTTGGACATATCACTTCATAGAAAGAAAGCTCTTTGGGTTTCTAAGTATAATTGGAGGAAGTAGAGGTGAATGACTTGGTCTATGGAAGCATCTGAAAATTTTTCCTAAACTGCTTTCTAGCAGTAAGACCTCTGTTACTAACCTCTTAGACACATTCTTATTGAGTGCCTACTATGTGCCAATCACTATTCTAGATGCTAGGAATATAGCAGCTATCAAAGCAGTATCTTTATAGAGAAGGAAAGGTTAGATTTAGAGGTAGCTGTGCTATAGACTGTGCTCACAGAAAGCCTCTTTGATAACGAAAGCAATTATCTTGAGGAAAATAAAAAGAAAAGGTGTCAGTGAGGTGGAAAGAAGTCATGTGTGGACCATACCAGGGGAAAGTATTTCAGGAAGAGGAAATTGTATGGGAAACATCACAAAAATATAGTGTGCTTGGTATATTCAAGGAAGAGCTGGGATGCACAGTTGCTAAATAGAGAGGGACATTGGTGCAGTTAGATGGAGCTTTCTGGAGAGATCTTCCAAGTTCCAAATGATTCAAGATGGATTTCTATTATTTTCCTTTGGCCATGGTGACCTAATTAATCAGAAACAGATGACTGCCTATCTTCTGAAACTCTTCTGTATGGGCATGTGGATCACCCATGTTGTTTAGTAGCTGTTGTTACAACAACACCTGTAAAAAAGACTATATTGCCTATCTTCTACTTAGACTTCTTCACCGGCTGGAACAGAGCCAGTTCTACAAAATAACACTCAGATATTGGTAGTCATTCTCTGGGGACAGCCCTCCAGCCAGTAGTTGCTCCCTATTGATGTCCAATATTCTTGATGCACTTCCCAGTACCAAGTCATCTGTGTTATAATTAGGACTCCTGAATCCTTTCTTTCTTTTTTAAAATAGCCACTAGCATCAAATTCTTTACAATATGCCAGCATTTTAGGAGCAACACAAACTCACAGTAGGACTTGATGGCTAGAGTTTTTAGCCTTCATTTTTATTGACTTGGGATGATTTTCAAGGAGAGACAGACTCAGCCTATACATATTTACTCTGCTAGCTTGTCACAGAGTCTGAAATGTCATTACCTAAGTAGCCATTCCTTTGTATCTCCTGGTGCATGTTTTCTAAATGGAAAATACAATCCTCCTTCTATCTGTGGGATATTTGTTCCAGGACCCCTACAGCTATGAAAATCTGCAGATGTTCAAGTTCCTTATATAAAATGATGTACCATTTGCATAGAACCCACATAACTTTCCTATATGTTTAAATCATCTCCAGATTACTTAAAATACCTTTTATAATGTAAACAATATGTAAATAGTTTCTATAATATATTGTTTAGGGACTAACTACAAGAAGAAAAGTATTTTCCTGTTGTCTACAGATACAAATTCTCCCCCTCCCCATACAGTACTTTTTATCTATAGCGGGTTGAACTCACAGGTACAGAAGTTTTGGAGGGCTACTGCATTCCAGAAATTGGATGACACTGAGTTATATTCACTTTCCTCTGTGATAGGAATAGTAGAAGCAACATGGGTCTGGAATATGTGTTAAATGGGTGGGAAGAAGTTCCAGAGGGAGGTGAGATAGACGAAAGAGCACCTTTGCTTATTATGTGACCTAGCCTGCAGTCATTCTGCATTCTGGGGTCTAAGAAGGAATTGCTGGGATCTGCTTATTTGAGAAGTGGGAAGAATCAGAAGAGGTAAATGTGTTCACAGAAAGCTCCAAAATTGAATGCAGGAGTATTTTCAATGCACTGAATCTGTCTGGCTGTAATATCTTCTGAACTGTATACCCTTTTCTCCTCTTGTTTTCTTATACTACTTTTTATACATTTTCACTCCCTTTATATCCTCTCTATCCTTCATTACTAGCATAACCAAGCACTAGTAGAGAACACTAAAAATTGCATTCATTCATTTATGATGAGGGGAAAAAATTCCCACGTCTTCACCTACTTATTTTTTTCCACAAAAATATGAGTATCCTGTTATATGTCACTAACTTTCTTAAGGAGCACATGGTCTAATGAGGGGCACACATGTTCACACAATTGATCACAATACAATGCAACAGAGCATAAGCCTGTTTGTTTCAGTCAGTAGAGTGAAGTATACACTTGAAGTGATGACACCTGGTTTCACATTCCAGATCTGCCACTACTTGGATTAGAGGCACTGGTTAACTTATTTAGCCTCTTTGGGTCTTGGTGTCCATGTTTCAAAAACAAGATGGCTGAACTAATAAGATGACTGACCTCATATCTAATGTCTCATCCAATTTTAAAATCAAATGATTCTGTGACCATCACCCAACATAGTCCATCTGTGATTAATCATTAACCATTGGGTGGTGCCATGCTCCATGCATGTTGGATATTGCAATTAGCAAATGCATTAATCAGTAATATACGAGTGCTCATTTGTGTAATGGGAAAGACACTAAATGTATGGGATATGTATAATAAGACAAAGTGAGCTAGGAATGGTGGTGCATACTTGTAATCCCAGCACTTGGATGGCTAAGATAGGAGGATTACAATTTCGAGACCAGCCTCTACAACTTAGACTCTCAGCAACCTAGCAAGACCCTGTTTCAAATCAAAACAAATTAAAAAAATATATACTGGGGGTGTTTCTCATAGGTAGAATATCTCTGGGGTCCATCCCCAGTACTACAGCAGAAAGAAAAGATAAAGTGGATACAAATTTTTTACCTTGCAATGGTAATGGCTATAGTCACTAAATGTTTTGGGAAAGGAGCTTTATGCTTTTTTTTTATTCACATTATTACTCCTCACAGAAGGTGCAAAAATGTTTGTCCAAGGTCACAGGCACACCTGGATCATGTTACTGAAGGTAAATCTTAATCTGAGTGAGAATTATTATAAATTTAAATTGGGTTAAACTGTCATTTTTTTTTCACATGGTCCCTCTACTGAATTGCCAACTGTCAAGGAACAAGATAATATTCTAGTTCCTGGATAAAAAGGGGTTCTTTGTATGACCTATGGTCCACTGCTCTGCAAACCAAACTCTCTCCTGAGTTATTCTAGTGCAGGCCAGATAGTCATTTCTGAATATTCAACAGTAAACATTTGCAATGGAACCCTCACAGGGTGAGTAGGATACAAGCTCTCACTGGCTCCTCTCTATATATACCTCTTTACCACAAGCAAAAGGAATGATGAATTTCAGGGATGGTGTCTGGTCAAAGGTCTTTTCACCTTACCACCTAATAAGGAAATTTTTATTGCATTTATATTTGATTCCTTTTAGGCCTCACCTGAGTTATTTGGTTCCTGGGAAGACAGACCATACTAATTAGCCCAAAGCTCTTCTGGCAATGTGTGTTGCATTTGATTCAGATGGGGGAGGCTCACCCTGCCCAAGTGTCCTGTCCTAAAAACAGCACTTAATTGGATAGTTGCCTTTTCCCCCCTAATGCCTCTGATCTATTTGGGATGTGAAATGGCATGAGGTTTCCTATCTACAGTTCATGCTGGGGCTTTCAAAGTGGTTTCTTCTCAAAACACTCAGAGCTAATGTTTCTACAATAATGCTTGAGTGCACTACTGGCAACCACTGAATTCACCCAGGAATTCTTCCCAACAGCCTGGTGATCTGAATCCCTGAAGGAGCACACTGGCCTGGATGGTCCTGACTCTGGGAATTCTAGTTGTCCCATTTCCAAACTCTCCAGTGCTGCTGCATGGATGTGTTTGAAAGCAGTATAAATTATACCAAAGTAGGCCTTTGAAGGCTCAATAAAAACAACAAAAAGATGTGAACTCCTATACATGAAAATGTTTATGCTTCCCAGCTTGGAGAGACCTAATGATCACTCTCAAATGCTTTAAAAACACTCTTAGAGTCTCTTCTGGGGCCAAATGTTGTCTTGTAATTTGTCACTCATGCATGCTGCAACTAACTGTGTACCAGCTGGCCATCAGCCACAGGACTTTTTATACCTTCCGCATTGTGAGGATCAATAAAAACAATTATTGTCATCCACAAATAAACAATCAAGATTCCCATGAGGATGATAAGAGAATTTAAGCCCCTAATTCAGTACAATAGGAAAGTTTAAATTAATGCAGCAGAATAATGAGCTGTGCAGGGGAAAATAAAGGCTGGAGAGTTACAGGAAGCTATCAATCATTTGTTTCCACTGGCCAGGCTTTGCATCCCACTACTCCTAGGTAATCAAGATACTTATAACTTAAAAACCACTTAAATTTACTTGCTTGTCTCTTGGAAAAATGATGCTGTCAACACCTTGATGTATCACATGCTTGAAGGCATATCATTTAAAATGTGATCTTTCATCTAGTTTAATACTGATAAAATATAAGCTACTTTGCCCCTTGATATTTACCCATATTCCTTGATATCTAAAGGTCTTTGCATGAATACAAGGAAATGTCTGTCAAACTATCCTTATTTTTTTACCAACCTCAAGAATTTTTGCTGTCAGCATTTTTCTTTGCCTGTACCCCTCCTTCTAAGCATATGCCTCTTCTCATTTCTGGAAACACACTGTAAGCACATTTTTCCTATTACCTGGAAATTTGGAACCTTATCCTGGCCTTTGCCTTTTGGATAATTATAGGGGAGGAACTGAATGATCTGAAATGGTTACTCTTCCAAAGCACTGGATTGTGTTGAATTTACGATTTATCCACAGAATGCTTTGCTAATTTTTCAACACCCTTACTTCAATGACTTGGATTTTAAACTTGAGAAGCTTACACTTTGATGGGAAAAATAGTAGCACTTTCTCCCATTCAGGGTTTTTCAATTTTAGCACTGTTGGCATTTGGAATGAGATCATTCTTTGTTGTGGGTGGCTGCCCCCATGCAGTTCTCTTTCACATTTTACCAGATTGTCCTCTGTTCCAAGCTTGTCTAGGTCCTAAGAGGATAGTAGATTTCTTGATTCTGATGCCTATTCCTGGTTTAGGGTGGTTTGCTCTGAGAGGGTTGCTGACCCCCAAAAGCCAGGTTCTCCTTATCTACAGTTCCTGTTCTTCCCACTCATTGTTTCTCTGCCTTCCTTCCTCCAGCCAAGTATCTTAATTTCTTCTCCTTTCTTTACAAGTCTTCGTGAAGCTATTTAGGTTTGACAGGTATTGAACTATTATCTTACCCTTTAACACAACCCTAACAATCAGCAAATTCACTTGAACTAGACCTGAAGCGCAAGTTCTGATTTGCAATGGGGAATGTACAAAAGGGAATGGAAAACAGGAAGGTGGGAACAAGGACAAGAAGTACAGGAGCCTCAGTCTCTTGGCTGCTTCCCTTTGCAGAATGGTTCCTTTGGGGGCCTTGACTCAAACTTTGCAGCTTTAATTCTGCTTTCTACTGTTTCTCATTTCTTCCATCAACCAATGAAAGCCAAGCCTGGGGCACTCAAAGCTAACATTTCAAAAGCATAATAAGCATTTATCAAAGCCTGAAGGGGATCAGGACCCTCCCAATAATGGAGGTTTATTGGAGAGCACAATATTGGCAGCAGCTTCTGAAATCTGCTGTACTCAGGAGTAAAAAGTGAATTTAAAAAAAAAAAGAATTAATCAATATTTCATGTCTTGTTTTAACATTATTGGACCTCAGTTCTCTTATCGATATACTACACTGGCAGGATAAATAGAAAAGTTTCTAGATACCTTCCTAGGAAGGAGTACCTGGCAGAATACAGATTATTCAATTAAAAGCATTCTTTCTCCTGCTTTTTTCAAAAGCACATGGATAATGAAAGAATACATTTAAACAAAGAGACTCGGCAAGAAAAACAGCTGATGATTATCAGTAGCACTTTGGGATTCAATCTAATATTGTAACCAGTCTAATGGAAGCAGAGCTCAAAGTGTGGAAACAATTTCAGCTGTCCCCAGTCATATATTTTTGTGTATCATTCGATAGTTGGGAGCTATGGAAATGCTCTGGAGTTTGCCTGTTATATTAACACTGAATATTTGTACTATCTATCAGTGTGACATTTCCAGCAAATTTTTTAGGCAGCAACAACTTTCTGCAAATCAGGCAGCAGAATTCTCAATCTTGGCTTGAATCATTTTGCAAATGGACATAAAGTTTTCAAATGGATAAAAACATCATCCTATGGATGGAAATTCTCAAGAGAATGTACCAAGTGAAGGGAATCCAGGCCTGGAAAAAAATAAAAAATAGACCATGGGTAAATGTAGAAAGCAGTAAATCA